>JAQJVL010002351.1:32500-104376 GCA_035578905.1 Stictocephala bisonia | reverse complement strand
TACAGTATCTATAGGATCTTCTATAACAATTTAAATTGATAAAATTCCTCAACCCTTACCTCTTCCACAACATTAACCAGTCCACAAGTTGACAGCCATTTGTCTTCCTATGTATGGTTGGTTTTGTTGTGGTTTTCTTAACAGTAGGTACATGGTATATGAAGATTCTCACTACATTTTATATTAGTTTAGAGGAAATTAATAAATTTTAAATAAACTAACGAATTTGTAGCGTGTTAAACAACTAAATACTACTAAAACATTTATAAATACTAAAGTAGTAATAAAAATAATAATAGAAAATAACGAAATAAAAAGATTCTGCAGTGTGTTTAATGTACAAGTAGCTTTGTAAAAATACCTTAAAACACAGTTATATATATATACAGGGTGTCTCTGAACTCTCTGATTTCAGCTATAATATGTTGTTCCTAGTTCATATGGGATACTAAATATCATATTTAAACTGTCCAAAACTCCTTATCTATCCGTACAGCCGCCATTTTTTTTTTTTTACTAATTAATTTTTATCTCAAGAACTATACGTTGTATTGAGCTGAAACTTTGCACTGCTCTTTATTGCATAAAGAAATATTTCAGAAAAAAATACTGTTTTTCTTTCTTTAACATTTTCAAAATGGCGGCCATGTAAAATTTTTAACCTTAAATAAGTCAAAAACCAAAAAATACTAAAAAAATTATACAGAACAATCTTTTTTAGAGGATTTAATTATAAAATTAAAAATAGTACTTTTTTAAAAATCGCATGAAAAATAACAAAGATAACTTAAATTTTGTAATACTATGTACAGTACTCTGTGCCGAGTCCAGATGTTGTACGAGTATTACAATAACAGGAAAACGCTGATAATAAAATATCTGTACAACAAATTTAGTTACCAAGAGCAATAAAAAACTTACAAACTACTTCTACATTACAATAGTTGCTCAACATGTTCTACTCCATTTTCATTACACAATGTGAAACGTTGCGTTAGTGATCTTCGCACCTGTGCAAATTCATTGTTCTCTTGTATTACAGCTGCGGCTTCTACAATTCTACCTGCCAAATCCATTGCGCTTTCAACAGGTGTTGAATAAACTAACTCTTTCATTCTTCCCCAAAAATAAAAATCCAGTGGTGTCAAGTCGGGTGACCTTGTAGGCCACGATATTGGTCCCCCTCTTCCAATACATTGTTGGCCACACGTCGCATTTAGATGGTTACGTACAATTTCCCCAAAGTGAGCAGGTGCACCATCGTGCTGAAACCACATGTTAATTCTTTGTTCCAAAGTAATATTTTCCAACAGGTCAGGGAGTATATCTCTTAAAAATACAAGATATGTAGCTGCAGTCAATCTTTGAGGGAAAATATAAGGGCCTACAATATTGTCCCCTAGAATACCTGCCCAAACATTTATTGAAAACCGACGTTGAAATCCTCTGAAAGCGACTTCCTTCGGATTTTCTTGGTCCCACACATGGCTGTTCCTGGAGTGAAACATTCCTTCTTGGTTAAAGGAACATTCATCAGTAAAAAGTACATTTTTCAGAATGTTTGGGTTATCTGTTACCTTATGGATGAACCAGCGACAACACTCTTCACGTAGTGGGTAGTCTCTAGGTTCAAGTGCTTGTACTCTTTGTAAGTGAAATGGATACAGCTGTTGTTCTTTAAGTACCCGCCAGACAGTATCTTTGCTTGCGTTTAACATTTTACCTATTGATCGTGTACTTGTACAGGGATTTTCCTCAAACCTTTGAATTACATTTTCCTCAAACTCAAAAGAACGTATTATTCTTTCTCTACCAGTGTCAGCCATATTTACATCAAACTTTCCAGTTTCACGCAGCCTGTTGTGTACTGCATAAAAAGTATTCGCACTCGGCAATTGTCTATTTGGGAAACGTTCAGCATACAATCTTCTTGCTTCGTATCTATTTCCAAAAGCAGCACCGTAGAAGAAATGCATATCACAATATTCTTCATTATTGTAATTAGCCATCAAAATCAATTTGGCACACAGTTAAACTTACAAATAACAATTTTAGCAGAGAGTTAAGGTTACAAATAATAATATTAGCACACATTTAAAATTTACGAATAACAATATTGGTACTTCTGGTGATAGGTTATGTAAGAACATTCTAATATGTAATGTTACACTAAAATTTAAATCATATGATTAATAAAACAATGAAATTTGGGTTTGTAACATTTGGTTAATCAGCTGTTATAAGCTATTTCCTGTTTCCTGTTATTGTAATACAACATCTGCACTCGGCACAGAGTACTGTATATAGTATTACAAAATTTAAGTTATCTTTGTTGTTTTTCATGCGATTTTTAAAAAAGTACTATTTTTTATTTTATAATTAAATCCTCTAAAAAAGATTGTTCTGTATAATGTTTTTAGTATTTTTTGGTTTTTGACTTATTTAAGGTTAACAATTTTACATGGCCGCCATTTTGAAAATGTTAAAGAAAGAAAAACAGTATTTTTTCTAAAATATTTCTTTATGCAATAAAGAGCAGTGCAAAGTTTCAGCTCAATACAACGTATAGTTCTTGAGATAAAAATTAATTAGTAAAAAAAACAAAATGGCGGCTGTACGGATAGATAAGGAGTTTTGGACAGTTTAAATATGATATTTAGTATCCCATATAAACTAGGAACAACATATTATAGCTGAAATCAGAGAGTTCAGAGACACCCTGTATATATATATATATATATATATATATATATATATATATATATATATATATATATATATATTGTATGGTTAACTTTATTTTTATGAAGCTTTACTTATACATGGAACTAATTTTCATGTATAATTATCTCATGTATAGGACTTTTTATTTTATTACTATTATTAGTGATATCTGTACATAATTTACCATGACCAAAGATTTTTCAAAAATAATACCCTGTCTTCCTATCACTGGATGTAATATTTTAGTTAAATTGTTTGTCTCCAGTAGGTGATTGTTAAACTTGGGAGCCCTTGTTTCTTACTTATTGAGGGTTAAATTGATATTTTATTAGACATGGATGGTTCCCATTAATCTTTAGAAGCAATTTCATATCACAAATACCTTGAGACAAAACCTCTTACGTTTCAGCTGTTGGCTGGACTCAAGAGAAAAGGGCTTTTCTCATAATATTTAAATCTTGAAAATATTTTCAGAAATTAGTAAATTTCTGAAAATAAACTGAAAATGGATGAATTTACTAAATATTATTAATACTTAATAGGATTGTTAAGTTATAATAAATGTGTTTTTGCTAATGCAGTTTAAAAGACGTGTTTCTATAATTACTAAAAACGTAAGTTTCCAGCAGGATTATAAACATACATTTTATCATAATACTTTAGAATAAGACAGTTTGTAGTACCTTATAATTTATTTACGTGCTTATAATATAAGTTCTGTGAGTATCCTAATAAAATAAGTTACATTTCTGTGAAATGCAGAATAAGTGTAATGAGGTTAGGTATATCATTTCCTTATATATATTTATTTTTTCAATATATATACTCATTATAAAAAACCAAACACGTTTACTGACTGAGTATGTTTAATATATAATTTATTTATCTTAATATAAATGATTTGTAAAATATTTTTAAATATAGATAAATTTCATAGACCCCTTTTAAGCTGTCATTAGTTAAACATGCGATTTTTCAATAGCAACGCATTTTAAAATTATGACCAATAAACACTGTTCACACTGTATATCAAGTTCAACTACGATTGTTTGAAAACATTGTATATATAATCCGGTGAGTAGCAAATTTACCTAAACATAAATATTTTTCATAAATGCGATTGAAAATTTAGTTTGTTTGAGGTTGTGTGGCCGGCATTAGGACAACAGGGATCCGCTATATTGCTTCCCTGTAGCTCAGTAGACAAACCTTCATAGTACGTGAGAGTGATTGCATATTTCAAGGCGTCCCCCTCTGTTTAGTCTGTCTCTCCGTATTTCAAGGCTTCCCCACTCTGTTTACTCAGTCTCTCCGTATTTCAAGGCATCCACACTCAGTTTAGTCTGTTTATCCATATTTCAAGGCGTCCCCACTCTGTTTACTCTGTCTCCGTATTTCAAGGCATCCCCACTCTGTTTAGTCTGTCTCTCCGTATTTCAAGGCGTCCCCACTCTGTTTAGTCTGTCTCTCCATATTTCAAGGCGTAGCCACTCTGTTTAGTCTGATTCTCCATATTTCAAGGCATCCCCACTCTGTTTAGTCTGTCTCTCCATATTTCAAGGCATCCCCACTCTGTTTAGTCTGTCTCTCCGTATTTCAAGGCGTAGCCACTCTGTTTAGTCTGTCTCTCCATATTTCAAGGCATCCCCACTCTGTTTAGTCTGTCTCTCCATATTTCAAGGCATCCCCACTCTGTTTAGTCTGTCTCTCCGTATTTCAAGGCGTAGCCACTCTGTTTAGTCTGTCTCTCCATATTTCAAGGCATCCCCACTCTGTTTAGTCTATCTCTGCATATTTCAAGGCATCCCCACTCTGTTTAGTCTGTCTCTCCGTATTTCAAGGCGTAGCCACTCTGTTTAGTCTGTCTCTCCATATTTCAAGGCGTCCCCACTCTGTTTAGTCTGTCTCTCCATAGTTCAAGGCGTCCCCCTCTGTTTAGTCTTTCTTTCCACATCTTACCTACCCTTACTGCTTCTGCCTTTAAACTCACAAACTCCTCTCTCCCTTGATGCATGATGGCATAGAGCACTTGTCCTGTTCTTTTTTTCTTACTTAGTCTACTAATAAGCGACAGTAAAAAGCGGGAAACTTAGTTTGCGCTGTGATTTCAGCTGGAAAAACGATAAATATGCTGGTGTTTGCTTTGAAATGTGCTTATAATATCTTAAATAAGTATATTTTAAATAATCTGATAAAATTTTTGAAAAGAAATTGAAGTTATTTACTGTATGGGTGGACGGGTAGGTCAGTACTTCTGTATGTAAATGGGTGGGTGGGTGAGTGGGTCAGTACCACTGTACGTGTATGGGCGGACGGGTGGGTCAGTACCACCGCACGTGTAGAGGCGGGCGGGCGGGCCTGTACCACCGCACGTGTATGGGCGGGTGGGTGGGTCAGTACCACTGTATGTGTATGGGCGGGTGGATGGGTCAGTAGCACTGTACTTGTATAGGGCGGGCAGTTGGGTCAGTACCAATGTAAGTGTATGGGTGGGTGAGTGGGTCAATACCAATGTGTGTGTATGGGCGGGTGGGTTTTTCAGTAGAACTGTATGTGAATAGGGTGGGCGAGAGGGTCAGTACATGTAATGGGGCAAAGTTTCATTAAGTTTTTACGTAGACAGAGTATAATGAACTACGTTGCATCTTTGATTTATCTCCTGACGTGTACATTTGATTTAAATAAAGCAGGCCAACTTAATAAGTGGCCTATTTAGGTAAAAAATGTTCTATTGAAAGCTGAGAAAAATTGAGAAATATGTGAATTTAAAATAATTACGAATAGAGAACAAATTATTATAACTACAGTAATTGTGTATGTTTATTTCAGATGATGATAAGAAAAAATAATGTACACTATGAAATTATAATTTATTTTATTTTACAAAATAACGTATTATGAATTATTAACATTGACAGTATAGATTGATTTAAACTGAAATTTAAGTATAATAGTTTTAGCCACTCTATATTTTATACATAACTGAGCATTATTGATTCATACAGAATGATTTAATTCGTATTTTATTTATTTTACAAAGGAACTTTATAAAATGTTGTTAGCTTGATGGAATTTATTGCAAAGCATTATTTGAAATAATGTTATAAAACATTTTGAATTATTCTAAAACAAAATTTTTAAACAACATTTGGTAAACTTGTTTACTATAGTTGATCTACTTATATATAATAAATGACTCGTTCTTAGGAATAAAATTCTATATTACACTAGTGTTTACGTAAGTATTGTTGGCGTACTTCGTGGAGATTCGTTGTATCTAGCGACAACAGAATGAGCTAGTTATGTACACTTTCTGACTATTCTAGACGGGCAGACGCCAGATAGACAGGAGTGGTAATCCACACATGGTGATTGTGTCGTGAGAGACAAGAGTCAAATAAGGAGTAAACCGAAGTCAATTGTTAAGGACGTCAGACAGGGCCGAGTACGCGTGTGCGGGCAGTATTAGTATAAATTAGACTCACTCTCGTTAATTGAGTTATACATTTGGGATGAGTTCAGTGTCCAAACAAATAAGTATAGTTATAATTTAACTATGGCAAATTATAGTGTAAATTCGTTCAAACAAGTAGATGTAATTTTATATCCAGCGTATATTTACTCTTTTCACAAATATCAATAGAATAAGTTAAACAATTAAATTTGTTTCATTACATAAACTAGGTTAGGTTGGTTATATTCAAGTTGTATATTTAATTTTAAAAATTGGTATTGTAAAGCAAACCCGTTTTCAAGATGAACTAACCTCATGGTTGGTTAAAATAACACTTTCAGTAGACTCTAAATACGACAGTTATAGAAGCAAATTTTAAAAAAATACTCTTTACGTATTTAAAATATAATAAAAATAAATATTTGCATAAAATACTAAATTGATTTTTCGAAAATGTTTAGCTACACTACCTTAATAAGACCCAGAATAAATTTATTTGCGTTAACAGATATTTTTTAATTCCCAAAATTAAGCCATCAGATAAAAATGCCAACTTTTTACGCATACTCTCTAAGTGATCTATTTTCATTGCCAACTAGATTAATTCGTAGAAGATACATGTAATTATTGACAATTTGTTTGCAAGCCCAATTTTATTTGCATGCGTGTATGTATTTTAAATACTTGTTGACAGCTGGTATGTATTTCAAATAAGTGTTGACACTCATATCATACTAAAAGTTAAACCATGAAATCATTTATAACTGACACAATTGGATCTGAAACAATGTGCAATGGTAAAACGTTTAATAAATACTTAACTATATGGAGAACGTTTGTGCATACATAAGAAACAATAGTATTCAAAGTTACATCAGCACCAGGTGCTACTAGTTTGGTTATGCCCTAGATTCCCAGTCAAGAACTGACTCAGTGAGACCTCTATGAACACTTTGTAAAGTAATTTATGAGGTTTTCGTAGACGTTTCATTTATTATTTACCTGAATGGTTTTGTATTATACGTACATACATTTAAGTTTGTATTTTACTATTTAATTCAATAATATTTTATTTTACAAATTTTGATTGATACTAATTAGCCATTTCATAATTTACTCTTAACCCTTAGGCTCGGGCTGACGTCCATATGATGGCGCGTAGTTTTACTGCATATGACGGGACGACGTTATATGGACGCCGCGCGATGTTCCGTCAGATGCTGGTTTCTATCGGCAGTTTGACTAACTATTTGGAGTTGATTCCAATTTGTAACATTGTTACTTCTTATTTAATTATATTAATTTAATCTATTGATTAAATTAATCAATACTATTTATTAAATCAAAATAATTTAATTTATTTCTTTTTTGTCCCAAGTTATTGGGTGAAAATTTGTAACTTGCTACCTTTAGGAGGTTGTTACATTACTTTGATTATTCTGTTATTTTTTATTAAAATAATAAAAAGTTAATTTAATTTAATTTAGAGCAAGATTCTCTCTATTTAATCTCAGGGTCTTAAAACGGGTAATTTGGTGGAACTATATAGTACAATGAATCAAGACGGTATAGTTTTTACTAAATTACTTTAATCACATGTTTTCCACAAAGAATAAAATCATTATTTGGTTATAACATGAAGTGTTATAACTATCTCAATTTGTTTTACAAGACAAAATTCTCAATAAAAAATTTTAACTTTAATCAAACTACTAAAAAACATTATTAATTATTCCTTATAAACTATTTATGATTTGGCTTATCTGAGGAGGCAGAGTTCTTGGATGAAGACCATATCCATCTTACGTCCCGTCGTTTATTCAAGAATACGAAAATTTAAAATAAAATGATAATTAAATGTTAACTAATGACTGTTGTTTAATATATTAAAACGCACAAATGTTTCAACACATTCTCCCGTAAATGTAGCCCGGAGCCGATGTTATCACTGAGGGACGACCTTCTTGGTGATGTAAGGTTTTCAAACTGGGGCGAGGAACACCTCTCAACCGTTGAGCTCAGGTCCCCCACTTTTACTTTTTCTTCCGGTGTCAATTTCCTTTGGGTACAAGACTGTAACCCTTCCGGTTTTACCACGAGGTAGCAGTCCCGACCGATGCTGCGATCTACGGGCATATTTGGAACCACATGTCCCGTTCTGATTGGTTCTTGTCAAAACTCGTGCCCTGATTCGTTGTGACTTAAACATAGTTTGTACGTATTTTCTATTTGTGTCCTGAAGTGGGGGTAATTTGGCGGGAGTTGTCGGTTCCAGTTCCGTATGAACACCATTTTCCGTTTTCTTAGTGGATCGGTTTCGTTTTCGACTGCAACCAGGAATGTTATTGTGATCTGGTGCCACCCAAGCCAGTCGACACATGTTTACGATTGTAATTCTTAGAATCAGCCACGCCTGTCTGTGTTACAACAAAGGCAGAGCTAAATTTTGTTTGGGAACGCATATTTCTGTCGCCTCGTTCATCTAACTGATGCTTTATTTCACGACAATTCTCTAACATGATTTGAAACTCCTTCATTTATTTTAATTAAATATATCCCTTTCTTTTACGTACTAATTTATCATATATTTAAATTAATTAATTTACCTATCAATTTGGTGGACCTGTTACAGTACCCCCCGATTTTTTGCAATGTGTGAGTAACACGAGTCAAAAAATCTTGATTTTAAACACGATTCGCCAAATTGTCGATTGTTCCTCAGATAAGTTTTAGTTTTACATTGTTTACTATATCTAGAATGAAATGAAACTATCAACTAACATACAATTCAATATCAGATTACACATCACATATTGTCTGAACAATACATCATTATTTTCTTGTAAATATTCAAGAATCAATATTTATCAAAACAGATTGTTTAAATCATCTATACAATGCAATGAATTACAATTCAATAAATCACAAAGTCATCAATTACAAATAGATCATTACTTTCTACACAGTGATTAATAAAAAGTCAATTATTAAAAAATTAAAGTCATCAGACAACAATTCAATAAATCACAATTGTTGATTAACAATTCAACAATTTATAAATCAAAAGTTTAACAGCTCATTTCATCATGTATAATTGTTAACAGAAAATTAGTATACATTTAATCACTACAGGTTGTCAATAAAAAACAAAGTTCAATGTATTATCAAAATTATACAAGCTTTCAGTTACAATCAATGATTTGTAATATGAAACTATCAATTACAATACATAGGTTATGTGTCAATATTAATAAAATACAAATCAACAATCATTAATTCACTATTCAAAAATTGATTAATCCTTAACTTGTTTACAATTATCATCTTTCCAACATCATTATCAAAATTATCTGATTACTAATTACAAACACCTATCATATAATTCATCACTTCTTAGAGGAATTATCATTCATTGACTCAACAATTCATCAATCATTTATTTTATCAACACCCTACTAAATCTTTCAAATACATCATTATTTGAACAATCATCAACTTTTTACACGATTCATCAAACATTAACCCGTCTTTAAATTCTAAATATCCATATTCGACCCTTAATCCTTCTTTAAGTACAAGTATCCGTATTCAAACCTTAATCCTTCTTTAAGTACAATTTTCCATATTCAAACCTTTAATCCTTCTTTAAATACAAGTATCCGTATTCAATCCTTAAAACCTTCTTTTGATGCTGTAACCTATTATCAATCCATTACCCATTTTTAAATTTCTATACCCTATTTCAATCTTTAATCCGTCTTTAAGTACTATTTTTCCATATTCGATCCTTTTCATTCTCACAACAATCATTATACATTAAACAAGTCTTTACATTATCAAGTCAGCTATCAATCACAAACAATTTTCAAGTACATTCATAATTATTAACTAGTCATTAAATTACTTGATACATTCTTAAATTAATACGTCACTATATTTTGACACAATAAGTCATCAAATTATACTTATTGTTTATTTGGAATGAAATTCATCAGTCCTGAATCAAAGTTATCAAACAAAACAATACATTGTGTATCAGAAATACATGGTACACATATTATCAAGTTATATACAAGTATTGATTAACATCAATAGGTTATCAAATCCTATGTTAATACAAGAACAATTTGTATTATACATTATTAATGAACAACAGATACATTACATAATTCTTTGTCATTGATGCAAGTTATTATTATTATTTATTACTTTATAATTTATTATAAAAATTATTGTAATTCTTTCCAATAGTTAAATTATTATTTGAATTAATATTTATATCTCACATATTATTGAATACTAGAAAAAATTGTCAGTAAACACCATTGTCATTTTTTCATTGTTAAAAATTCATCATTTATAAATTATTTATACTTTTGTTTTATTATTTGTTTGTTACATATTATCTATTAATTATTATTACCTTTTCATACATATTTGCATAATATTATATTTTTTATTTATTATTTTGAAACATATTGCCAAGTGGTTGCTACGCCAGTGGGGCCTGATGTCACTGCACGTACTTTGGTATGGTTGATTTACAACGCCGTGTTTCCCAAGTATGGACCAGGGTTCTTGAACATTGAAGAAATTGTTGCTACGTCAGTGGGGTCTGATGTCACTGCACGCGCCTCTGGATTGGTGATGGAGTTGTTGCTACGCCAGTGGGGTCCGATGTCACTGCACGTGCTTCTGTAAGAAGTAGCTGTTAAACTAAAATCATTTATGGTTCGACGAGTTCCGCTCATGGTTAATCCATAGCATCCTGGGTCACAAGTATGGATTAGGGGTATTGGAGGATCATGGGAGTTGTGGCCAGGGAAGTCGATGTGTCTTCCCTGGCAAAAAAGTCCGGGTGACCCGTTGAACCATCTTGGGCTACTTTCTGCCATCTTGTTTTGTACTTAACGTCTCAATAAGGAGTTGGTGTCTGCTGACCGTTAGGTCTGAGTAACCCGTTGAACCATCTTGGGGTTACTGACCAAGGTTTGCTGGGAGAAATGTCCTGGTGACCCGTTGAACCATCATGGGACTACACCTTTGTACATTGCTTTTGTCCATTTGTGAATAGAAAACCTGGCTCCTTCTCATCCATCACTGTTGATTGGTATTTATGGTTATTCTCAATGTCCAAGTTGTATATTATTGTGTGTTAACTTTCACTTATATTTGTTGTTTTATTATTGGTGTTATTATTGCATGTTTTAAATTAGTACATTTATAGTTAATTACAATTATTATATTCAAAAAGTTTTACATTAATTATTTCTTGTTATTTATCATTGATATTACTATAGCTAATCATTACTTCAATTACAGTTTAATTATTTCATTTGGTATTTTCTGTTACTTTGCATCAATGACATTACAAAAGTTTACTAAGAAAAGTTACAATTACATATCTACAATGTTTCCTCTACCATCTTCAGTGTGATATTCTAGATTACTAATCTAATGGTGTCTGCAACATGACTTTTGTAAATGGGGAATTGCCATGCTGCAGAACACTTTAAGCTTTTGTCTTTAGACTCTGTTGTCAAGGCTGACCAACACCCTAAGCTGATATATTGTGCCATTGTGTGGTTAACAGCGTACTTGGCGTTAAGGAATTTTGAATTTTGAGGTGGCAAGGTTTAATTAGAATCGAATCGTATCGCTATTAACCACTGGCTGCTTATCTTCTATGAATTCTTTAAATGATTGTAAATCATTTAAGTTTGTCAAATTACATACAATAGTATATTCAAAGTACATCATTGAGTCATATTACATCATCATAGATATATTATAGTAATATAGCATCATAATGAATCTCATCTCATCATCTTTATTCACACATAGGTATTATCTCATATGAGTTTCACAAGATTACATCTATTATGTATCTTTAAAAATCATGTTCAATATTTACATACAAGAGTTACAAAAGCAAAGTATCATTTTGTACTTCATCTACATCATTCTGGTTTTACATATCCTTGAGTCATATCATCTTATTATTTGAATAAACATTGACCGGTTATAAAAACATTGTTTCAACATTAACAAGTTATTATACAAAGTATTACAAGATGTTTCACCTATTTCATTTTAGGTGAACTTCATCATCATCATTCTTTGAATCACTTTTCATATGAACATACAGGGTTTATGACAATAATATATTTTAGCACATCTTCATCTATCTTCATCTAACATACATGGCATATTCTATCAGTGTTGTATTCAAAATATAGACATAGTCAAGTTTCTTTTACTTTAAGAACACAATTTTATACACAATTTTTCTATATATCCTGTTTTTTTTTTTTACATTTCACACATGGTCATTAATATTATATTATTTCAGCCATCTATTATTTATTATTTTGATGTTCCTAAGTATCTTTTATTTAAATAGTGATTTATTTTTTAACTTGTTTTAAAGTTGAATATTTATATTAGAAGTGATTTAATTATTCTTTTTGTATATATTTTTTAAGTTGTGTTACATTATATGTTCCTATTATATCTCCTGTTTCTATTTCATTGACTACATAAGCATTTTCCATTTTAATGGCTGTCACTTTATAGGGTCCCTTGTATAACAGAAAAAACTTTTTAATCTTTTTCTCTAATAAGTCTGAGTGAAAGTGTGTTTTTACTAAAACAAGATCATCTAGTTTATATGTTATAGGTTTTATTTTATTATCATGTCTTTGTTTTCTTTTGAGTGCTTTATTTTTTATTTTATTTCTTACTAGAATTGTTTTATGTGCATGATCAAATTTGTTGTTTCCTGGAAATTGGATTATTTTATTTATTATGTTATCATACTTTTTTCCAAACATTATTTCAAAGGGAATTTCCTCTGTTATATCATGAACAGAATGATTTAAACAGTGCTCTATAAAGTCAATCAGATTTGCCCAAGCTGTGTGTTTTTCATTACAATAAATACGCAATATTTTTCCTATCTCCCTATTTACACGTTCAGTTGGATTAGACTGTGGATGATATACAGAGCTGTGAATAGTTTTAATGTTTTTGTTGTGTAAAGTCTTGTACCAGAGTGTACTTGTAAATTGTGTACCGTGGTCACTGAGGATAGATTCTACATCGCCTACTAATGGTATATACTCATTAATGATTTTATTTAATAGTGTCCTCGTATTAGCCTTCTTTATTGGATATAGTTTAACAAACTTTGAAAATACATCTACTATAACAAAAATATATTTTACCCCCCCTCTACTAGTGGGTAATTCTCCTACTAAATCTACTGAAATTAGTTCTTTGACTCTATTTGGTATTATTTGTTTTAAACTACCTATTTGTTTTTTATTAGATGGCTTTGCCTTCTGACATATGTCACATCTTTGTAATTGCTTTTTTATTGTTTTCTCCATTTTTGGAAAAATGCAATATTCTTTTAGTATAGTAAAAATTTTATGGCCTCCTAAATGTCCATATTTAAGATGAATTTTTTCTATTAAATCTTTTAACAGCTTGTTTGGGATACATACTCTATATTCACCCCCCGCTAATGAGCATTTCTGAAAAGTATGTTATTGTGGGTTAAGTAATTATTTTTTATTTTTATTTCCTGGTTGTCTTCAAGTTTCTTTAGTATCCTGCCATAAAATGTATCTTCTTGTTGGTGTTTGTCTAGATTTTTAAATATGTTTTTAAACACTCTATCTGGTACCTCTACATTTAATTTATTTGTTAAAACCTTTAAGTTATATTTTTCTTTATTCTCTTGATAGTCATTGTTGTCTGTTCTAGAGAGTATGTCTGCTGGTACATTGTCTTTTCCTTTAACAATTTGAATTTTTAAATTATATTCTTGTAACACCAGACTCCATCTTAGTAAACGACCATGAGTTAATTTACAGCTCTTTAGAAATGACAAAGCTCTATGATCAGATCTAATTATTATTTCAAAATGGCCTATCAAGTAACTCCTAAACTTTTTGCATGCAAATACTATTGCTAATAATTCCTTTTCTGTTATACTGTAAGATTTTTCTATCTCAAGCAAAGACCTGCTTCCAAAATAAATTACCTCCTCTTCATTGTTGTCATTTACCTGCTAAAGAATGGCTGATACACAAATGTCAGATGCATCTGTGTTTATGTAAAAAGGTTTATTCCAGTTTGGATGATGTAAAAGTACTGATTTTAGGAATACATTTTTTATTTCATTGAAAGTCTCATTTTCTTTAAAACCCCACTTCCATGCTTTTTTAGAACTAAGGATATGACTAAATTTACTAGTTAGGCTTGCATAACCCTTTTGAAATTGTCTATAGTAGTTACATAACCCCAAAAAACTTTGCAATTCTTTCAATCCCCTTGGAGTTCTAAAGTTTCTTATTTTTTCCATTTTTTCTTCATCCATTTTTATTCCCTCTTCACTTAAAATAAATCCTAAAAACTTAACTTCCTTTTTTAAGAATTCTGATTTTTTAAGTTTAATTGTGACACCTCCTTCTCTTAACTTTGTTAGTACTCTATCTATGTGTTCTATATGTTGTTCAAAAGAGTCATTACTTGTTATTAATAAGTCATCTACATATTGGGTCAAAAATTCAGAAAATTCATTACCTAAAACTTTTTGTAATGCCTTAGTAAAGAGTGCAGTACTTACCTTAAGTCCAAATGGAACTCTTTTAAACTGATAATTCTTTCCTCCAAAAGTGAAAGCAACATATTTTCTTGATTCTTGGTCAAGCTTCACTTGCCAGAATCCTTGTGATAAATCTAAGACTGTAAAATATTTTGCTCCTATAAATTTTTGAAATATTTCCTCTGTTAATTCAGTGCTTTGTCTATCTGCTATTAAGTATTGATTTAGTTTTCGGCTATCTAGGCAAGCTCTTATTGTTAAGTCCTTTTTGATGACACATACCAGAGGATTTGAATATGGACTGCTTGATGGCTCTATTACATCTAATTTTAACATTCTTTCTAATTCTACTTCAACCGCTTTTCTTTTATTAAAGGGTACTGGATATGGTTTCCCTATAAATGGTACTTCACATTTTACATTTAGTTTTGCCACATGGTTTTTTATGCAACCAGGATTGTCTGAAAATACCTGTTTATTTTTTATTAAAACCTTTCTTAACATTTCAACCTGTTCTTTATTTTGAAATTTAGTTTCACTACTTATTTCTTGTATTTTTGTATTTATTTGTTTCTCAAAGTTGTCTTCATTATTTATTATATCTGACGTTATCATTTGTTTTACTTCATCTTGATTATTTATGTTTATTTTATTTATTATTATGTCCCTATTTGTTGTCATGTTATTGTGTAGCTGTTCATTTGGTATTAAGTTATATATTTTATCAGGTTGGTCATTATTTATTATATTTATTAATTCATTGGTTATGTTATTTAATTCTTTTTCACTTTCATAACATGTAATATGTCCTACTTGTATTATTCTTAGTCCGTTTACCATATTTAATTTGTTTCTTGGAACAAATGGTACTATTAATCTTTTGTCATCTATTTTAAGTTCTAAGCACTTCTTTTCAAAATCTATTTTAGCTAATTTTTCAATAAAACAGTCACATCCTAAAATAATTCCTGCTTGAATCTCTTTCACTACTAGACATGTTATTGGAATTATTTGACTATTTATTTCAAAGTCTATCTGTACTTGATAATTTATTTTCTTTGACCTAACTCCAGTGACTCCTATTATTTGTAAATTGCTAACTGGTAGTTGGGGTATTTGATAGTCTACATTGTTTTTTATTTCTTCATAAATATCCTGACTAATAATGGTGCCCTCTGATCCTGAGTCTACTATACATCTATATTCTTTAGGTCCAATCTTTACATTAATTTCTGGTAAAAAATGAGTTAATCCTTTAATAGGCATTTCATGAAAATTATTTTCATTAGTTAGTTCACTATTTAGATCCTCATGTAAAAATATTTCATTAGTATTTACTTTGATTTTATTTTCTTGATCTGATTTTATTTGTTCCACAAAGTCATTTATTATTTTCTGAATAATATTAAATCCCTTTTTATTTAAATGAACAAGGTCAGGTTTTTTGCGCCCCCTTGAGAAAATCTCCTTTTCAAATAAGTCCATGTTACATCTGTTTTCAAATTCTCTGTCCATGAATGCATTAGATATGTTTACTACCCTAATGTTTTTATCATTATTCAAAGAGGTTATAAAATCATTAAACACATTTAGTTTATGAAAATGAAAAGCATCACTTTTAGCAAGTATTGGTATTGGTGGTAAAGTTAATAGAATTAATTCTTTTTTCCAACTAACTAAATCTTCTATCATGCTTTTATATTCATTGATAATATATTTGGTTGGAATTCCTTGTAAGAAGTCATTAGTCCCTATCATAATGATAAGTTTGTCATTTAGGTTATCCTTATTTAATTTAAACTCTTTTTTTAATTCAGGAATATTTTGGCCACTTACACACAGTCCTACTCTTCTTTTATTTGCTATGAACACTGGAGTTTTATTTAATATGTTTTGAGCGAACCTACTTAATTGACTATCACCTGCTAGCTCATAATTTAAATATATTGGTTTCTCCACTATTTGTTCTATGCTACACTGGTATTGTTTACTTTCCCTAGGCCTACGTGTGTTTGTGCCTTGCTGTAGTTGTCATTCATTTCTGACATCTTCTCTGCTATTATGATAATTATTGCTTTGTCCTCTATTTGAGCCTCTATAATTCCCTCTAAAATTACCTCTATAACCCCCTCGTCTGTCACTATTATTGTCTCTATGTCTCAAAACCTCTTTGTTTTCTCTAACCTCACTATGGTTATTATTAACTACTACTTGTTTATTATTGTTTTCATATGATCTCCTAGTTTGTCTATTATTGAATTCAAACTGATTTTTCCCTACATTGTTTAGTTGCTTCAAATAGGTCTCTAGGTCATCTCCGTTTTGTATGTTACTAGCTGTCGCTACTGATGCACTAATCCCTATTGGTAAGTGTCGTGATATGAAACTAAGAAAAGTGGTCATGTTCAGCTTGTGGTCTAGAAAACATGATATGTTGTAATATTCCATAATATAATTTACCATGTCATTATATTATGGTGCTCTGTTAGCATCATAAGTACCACCCCCCATTAATTTGTTTTCAAATTCCTTCTGCTTATCAATGCCCCAATATTTATTTCTGAATTCGCTTTCGAATTCCAAAAAGTTGTTCCACTTGTCAAGTCGATTCCTAATCCATACACTAGCCTCCCCTTTCAAGTGTTTCTTTAGAAATAAAATTTGACAATCCCATTGATCCTCTGACAAATCTACAAATTTTCTAGCAAATTTAATAAATGTCATTGGGTGACATTTGTTTGAGTCTGGATAGAAATCTACTAAATACAATTCCGCACTAGTGCTAGAGATTGTTTTATTATTTGTATTGTTTTGTGTAGTCTTATTTTTACTATCATCAATAATGATTTTATTTAGTGATATGTCTACATCACTTATGTGTGTATTATTACTACTGTTTCTTACTACAGATCTGTCTCTATTTATTTGAGTTCTCTTAGTTTGGTCATAAATCATTTTAATTTCTTCATCTACATGATCTTTTAATTCATTTATTTTACCCTCTAGATTAGTGTTATTTAGGGTGATAGCTTTCTCTATTTTATTGTCTATGATAGTATTTAGATACCCTATCTGTTCTTCTATTTTGTCATTTACTTTGATTATTTGATTGTCTACTTCAACAATCACATTAGTTAGTTTAACATTTAGCTCAATATATTTGTCTAACAACGTTTTGTTTATCTCACTCAGTTTATTTTCAACTTCATTTATTTTTATGGTCTGTTCTTTATTTTTATTCTTTACTTCCTCCCTAATATTAGTTTCTTTTGCTTTAATTTCCTCATTAAAGTCTACTTTTATTTGTTCTACCTGTCTGTCTAGTTTATCTTCAAGTTGATTTATCCTATCATTAACATCTTTCCTAAACACATCAAATTTCACATTACTTTCCCTATTCATCTCTACCATATCAGTATTAATCTTGTCAAATTTAGTATTCATACTTTCATTTATACTATTTAGTTTAGTTTCTAAGTTATCATATTTATTATTATTTTCTTCATTTATTTTAGTCATGTTAGTTTTTATTTCATTGAGTTTAGTTTCAAAATTATCTTGTTTAGTGTTCATTTCATTGAGTTTAGTCTCAAAATTATCTTGTTTAGTATTCATATCTACTATTTTTACATTCATTTTTATCAGCATGTCCATTATACTGGACAATGTGTATTCTCTACTTGATTCTGGCCTAGCTTCATTGTTTTCATTTTTATTTTTATTTAAGTTTATGTTTCTTATAATGCTCAGAGACGTGTCTGAGTCTTCGGAGTCAAGCTCCGTATTCTCCACAATGTCTATATTTGACATAATTAATTCTTTTTTAGAATTTAATGATTTAAAAATATGTCCTATAAATCTTTTCACTTTTTCAATTACTTTGTAATGAAATTAAAAATTTCACACCTACTGATTCTTTAACAAATTGTTAACAATTTATTTTGTAAATACTTTGAATAAGTTAAAATTTGTACTATATAGCCCCACGTTGGGCGCCATTCTGTAACATTGTTACTTCTTATTTAATTATATTAATTTAATCTATTGATTAAATTAATCAATGCTATTTATTAAATCAAAATAATTTAATTTATTTCTTTTTTGTCCCAAGTTATTGGGGGAAAATTTGTAACTTGCTACCTTTAGGAGGTTGTTATATTACTTTGATTATTCCGTTATTTTTTATTAAAATAATAAAAAGTTAATTTAATTTAATTTAGAGCAAGATTCTCTCTATTTAATCTCAGGGTCTTAAAACGGGTAATTTGGTGGAACTATCTAGTACAATGAATCAAGACGGTATAGTTTTTACTAAATTACTTTAATCACATGTTTTCCACAAAGAATAAAATCATTATTTGGTTATAACATGAAGTGTTATAACTATCTCAATTTGTTTTACAAGACAAAATTCTCAATAAAAAATTTTAACTTTAATCAAACTACTAAAAAACATTATTAATTATTCCTTATAAACTATTTATGATTTGGCTTATCTGAGGAGGCAGAGTTCTTGGATGAAGACCATATCCATCTTACGTCCCGTCGTTTATTCAAGAATACGAAAATTTAAAATAACATGATAATTAAATATTAACTAATGACTGTTGTTTAATATATTAAAACGCACAAATGTTTCAACACATTCTCCCGTAAATGTAGCCCGGAGCCGATGTTATCACTGAGGGACGACCTTCTTGGTGATGTAAGGTTTTCAAACTGGGGCGAGGAACACCTCTCAACCGTTGAGCTCAGGTCCCCCACTTTTACTTTTTCTTCCGGTGTCAATTTCTTTTGGGTACAAGACTGTAACCCTTCCGGTTTTACCACGAGGTAGCAGTCCCGACCGATGCTGCGATCTACGGGCATATTTGGAACCACATGTCCCGTTCTGATTGGTTCTTGTCAAAACTCGTGCCCTGATTCGTTGTGACTTAAACATAGTTTGTACGTATTTTCTATTTGTGTCCTGAAGTGGGGGTAATTTGGCGGGAGTTGTCGGTTCCAGTTCCGTATGAACACCATTTTCCGTTTTCTTAGTGGATCGGTTTCGTTTTCGACTGCAACCAGGAATGTTATTGTGATCTGGTGCCACCCAAGCCAGTCGACACATGTTTACGATTGTAATTCTTAGAATCAGCCACGCCTGTCTGTGTTACAACAAAGGCAGAGCTAAATTTTGTTTGGGAACGCATATTTCTGTCGCCTCGTTCATCTAACTGATGCTTTATTTCACGACAATTCTCTAACATGATTTGAAACTCCTTCATTTATTTTAATTAAATATATCCCTTTCTTTTACGTACTAATTTATCATATATTTAAATTAATTAATTTACCTATCAATTTGGTGGACCTGTTACAAATTGGAGACCAATTTGGTATTGTACTGCAATATAATCTTATTGAGATTTTTTTTCGTTGTGTTGTATATTGTGTTTCAGTTATCTGTTAATATTGTTTTCAGGCTGGAATATTACGTTCGGCAATCGGTATACTGTTTATATTGTCTGTTACGTTTAGTTATTCTTTTCTTTCTATTATGGTTATTTTATTTGTGAATAGTTTATTATGGTGTGTATTTCAGTTAAAGTTTTTTTAGTGGTTTTATATCGATGATGTCTCGTCAAGGTGATATTGACAGATGGATAGACAGTCTACTAAAAATATTTATAATTGTCTCTTTAAACATTTATATTTAACATATTAAAGTTAAACAGTTTTCTTAAATTTTAGCTAAAGCTTTATATAAATTGACCTACAAATAACCGAAATAAAAGTGTTTATACTAAAGTCTCTATTTCACTTGCTGAGTAGGTAAAAAACTTACGTAGCAGGGTTCTGACGGGTAATAGAAATATACGCGTCAAAGGGTTACTATCAAATATCATGGGGAACTTCAGAAAAATATAAATTAGGTTCTGCCTCATTAAGTACCATATACATGAAATGAAAGTGGTATTTTTTGCCAAACGGTCTGTGAGATTTATAGATTAGATTCTTGATAAAAATACTACCCACACATCTACCCATACATGTACAGTGATAATCACCCACCCACCTGTTCATACAATTACAGTAGGCCAAAATATTAAATTGATTTAGCGATTCAAAAACATTTATTTGAGTAAATAATGATTGATTCCGTAAAAACAATGGTATTGGTAAATGTAGTCAAAACGTCCTAATCCTACTAGGTGAATGGAAAAATCATGCTTTAATCGGCTCTTTTCCTCTCATGTTTGAAAGACTACGTTCCTTCCTGACTCTTATGCAGGCCAAATAATACCGTGCCGAACACTGATTGACAGACAGCTCATCTGCTCTGTTCGGAGTTATGGGGCAATTTGGATACAGCTTTATTACCCCGAGCCGAGTGGTGAACCAAGCATCAATTTTGGCCAAACCACAAAACCACGTACTTTACAGGTCACGTGCTTTAATTAAATTTAAAGTGCTGTACTGTTGTAGTTTATATATGTTTTACAGTTTTATAATGTCTACATGGCTAGTTCACAGACAATAGCAGCGGTTGCATGTTTTTATCTTCATTTATCAGCAATTCAGAAAAGTAAAGAAAAGAGAGATGTTGGTGGAAAGAATATTTTCTGCAAGGATAAATGGTGCACAGTATTACGCTGACTCTGAAGTTTCAGCGTCTAAGTGGTATATACAATAATGTTACCCGCATGTCACCAAAATAGATCTAAATCCCACAAGAGAGCGGCTTCTGTAAGCCTTGATAAATACTATTTGTCTTTTTCACTCCACTCCATCGTTGAACTTATTACATTAATTTAAGCCAATTAAAAATACACTAAACTTATTACAACTAATAAAAACTGGACTAAAAAACAACACATTCAGTTATCCATAAGTTCTAGATCTAGCTCCATGCGCTGAGGTTTTTGTGTTACAGTACGAAGTTACGAAAATGGCACACACAACCAACCCCGAGCTGAGGGCCTTTGATGCTCGCCACGACTGCACTCGGACCATTACACACTAACGTAACATGACGAAATGTTACACGATGGTGGTACGGTTCGGTTTCGGCTCGGTATTGTGTGGCCGGCCGACTAACACAACAGGTCCAGTGGTATTCACCCATCCACCGCACCATACACGTACAGTGGTAATCACCCACCTACAAAACTACATTGGTCCCAAGAAATAAGACATTGTTACAACCGTTTGTCCTAACACATATATTAATACTGACCCATTCCATTTCACGTCTAATAGAAAGTCTACAGTATGACTAAAGTTTGGATTAACATTTACGATAGTTGTATACATGTGTTAGGTTTTTTAGTTTAAAGATTTGTCTATCATGGATTTTAATACTAAGATAGATAGCTTATACACCCTTTGAAATATACATCAGTGTTTATATTTTCTTTAAATTTCTTTTCCCATTATAGAGCAATGTATTAATATGCTATTAATAATATTTCAGAGATTAGTAATGTATTAATATTTTTTATGGACAATAATTGTCGGAAAATATTCCAAAACCATCAATAAATTTTAGCAACATTGAGTACTGAGGAAAACGTGATAGTTATTGGAGCTTAGAATCCGTTCAATATTCTGTGGCGCTAAACCCCAGGGGGCAATACAACCGAGTTCGGTGGCAGTTCACCAGAATATTGCATTTGGTACAAAGTGTGAGCAGATGTTCCTAGTTGGAAAGAAAAAATTTATCTTCTCTATGGATAGTTTATGTAAATGCATCATTGCCACAAAGTATACCACAGCACTCTAAGTAAAATTAACTAATTTTATTTTAAAAATACACTGTAGTAAGTACATTTAGGATAGTCTACTGGACTGTAGTGTCTTGGCAAGCACAAATTTTAATTGTATAGTATTGAGCAAGGTGTTTTTATTTCTAATTAAATATTTACCATAAAATGTAAATATTCAGTAATCAATGGTATATTGTTTCTTTTTTTATCTAAATGTTGTATCTTGAATAAGATTGACACGACTAGTATTTTTAAAACTACATGTTGGCATAAATAGATAGTATGTATGGAGTTCCAGAGTTCCACAATACTTAAAAGCAAAACATAAATGCCGTTAGAACCACTACAATATAAATACGAAAAATACACAAAACATCATATCCAAAAACTCAATGCTCACAACATGGTGATATTAGAGTTTTATAATAGTTAACATATTATAAATATGCTTATTCTTCTAAGGAACCGGGAATATATTATAGATTACTCAAGTTTATATATACATGTATATAATATATATATATATATATATATATATATATATATATATATTATACAATATACTACTGATTTTTTTGGTAAATGTTTTACAAATAATAAAGTTAAGTATCTTAGAACTTGGCTTAAGCGGCCGGTGTCATAACTAGAATCTACAGTTTCCGGTGACAACCGCGTCAAGGTACTATCTACAATATTTATAAGTTGACCAGACGTTTCGCCCATATTGTGATGTGCCATCCACAGTGGTTTCTCTGAGACTGAAATCGGCGAGTGACCTTCCAGCTTTTATAACAGGTGGTGGGGTGGGGACTGGTTGGCAGGTATGCTGGAGAGGGGGGTGGAGGCCCGACCCACGTGACCTACGGTCATTGGCCGAAAAATCAATATGGCTGACTATTCCATTTTATTTCAATTTACTTAAAATGGGTTCCCATGTCTTTGGCAGCCGTATACTATCATCCTTATTAAAAGTATTTCTTCTTTTATATATTTCTATGGCTTCCCTTATGATTCTCGGGTAGTAACGTGGAATGTTGGCAAGGACTTTAGTTTTGTCAAATAAAATTACATGATTACTTTTTTTGCTATGTTCAGCAACTGCAGACTGTTCCGTATCTTCATTCTTAGTACGCCTTATATATGTTCCTTAATCCTTGTGGAAATTAACCTCTTGGTTTCCCCTATGTAAGTTAAGTATCATTAAGCTATCGACCAGTTATCCAATATATTGATTGCGACTGTATGGAAATAAATGTTTGGTCGCTGTTACCAGGCAGGATCATGTTACCGAACTTCAAAAAGACGATATAAAGGATGCTCATGAGTGATTTCAAGATTCGCGATTTGTTCTAAGGCTATGAATACTTAAAGTGTGATCTGAAGAACAATTAAACGATTTAATCTATTTTTTTATTAAAATAAATAATATTTATTTTACTTCAAAGGTAATATTGTTTAAATAATGTAAAGTATTTTAATCCTTTTAAAATTATCCATATAACAAACGATTTTGAAAATGTTTCTTTTTTAACTATTTACAAATATATAGATGATTAGCCATAGCCTTGAGAATAACATGCTGATTGGAGTATATAAAGGTTCAGATTAGACAATTGGTGGTAGTTGAAGGAACTTCCTGTATCGTTGGTAGTGGGTGTAACACATTTTTTTATACTTCTCTTTCACTCAAAATATACTTATTTAATTTAATGACAATAATTTTATAATTCATTAATATTTATGTTAAAGAACTGTTTTTTTCTACATATACATCTCACACAAACAAAATCTCCTATGATACCTTCTTTAACACAAGACTCGCTATTGTCATTAATTTTAATGAAATTGAAATTGTTTAAAACCTCGTTCTCTGCTAGTTTTGCTCTACTCAATTTAAACACGTTGTTACGAAATTTAATTCTTCTCTGATATTTACTTTTACTGATTATGGGCAGCATTTTTTTCCTAATAACATTTCAGTAAATCAATTTGTAGTAGGCCTAGTACCAATATTTTTGATTACGTAAAAAAGTTTTACAAACTACCATTACATCACTAAAATATGTAGTAGACTTCTCTATCTTCCTTTTAGGTTCAGTTATTTTTTTAATGATGATAAGAAAACATATTTTACTGCAAATAAGCGATCGCTTAGCAAGTAATCAATTATTTATGTCATAATTCGTATTTTATTATCAGATATTGATGTTTTCAAACTTATAATAGCTTTTTAATTAGCATAATACGTATTGGTATATATACAGTATAAGAAAACGCCACAAAACACAAATTTATTACAATATAAGCACAAAATGCACAAATATTATGGTGATCGATTTCGGTAAACCATGTTCACCTTCCTCAGACCAGAGGGATTCACGAAAGATTATTTTATGAATCCCTCTGGTCTGAGGAAGGTGAGCGTGGTTCGCCGAAATCGATCACCATAATATTTGTGCATTTTGTACTTGTATTGTAATATATTTGTGCATTTTGTGCTTACATTGTAATAAATTTGTGTTGTGTGACGTTTACTTATACTGAACATATAATAGTTGATCTTGCTGCTGAAGAACCTCCTGCAAGTTCCATTTACCAAATATGGATTGAATTTCCTTATTTACGGAATAAGAAATAGAAGAAACAGAAATAAACCCATGTACAACATTTTTTCTAAATGTACAAGAGTTTACATAATATACAGATAGTATATGCTAAGGTTTCCAATGATATTAATACAAATAAGCCAATTTAGTGGAATCAGAGATGATACCCCAAGAATACAGACGTCTGAGTCAGCATATTTGGTACAGTATCTAGGTAAATAAAAAGTTTGGTAATAATTTCCAGTTAATGTAAAGATGTGTGGAGTGAAAGAAAATAAAAAATTACTAATATTCTTTAAAATTATGTATTTTAGGTGTGATGAAATTTAAATGACTCATACTAATATTAGCTTTCCAAAATGTGTGAAGTATTTAATTAATAGAACGAATTAAGTGTACCAAAAGCTGAATACTGTGCCAATATAAATATTTTACGTTTCCATGTTTGAACAGTACCCAAGAGCTGTGTTTATTACACATTTGACAGTGGTTTACCAGCTATTGAAACAGAAGAAATTGTAAAGAAAACATTATTGTTTCTGTACTTTGTCCTCTTACTCAACCATCACAAAATTATCGGAAACTATATTTTTCTTTTGCGTAAAAACAGGTGCGAAAAAAGGGGTAGACATTTATCATGTTATTCAATTATAAGAAATAAACATAAATTAGTATTTTGATTGAAGGTAATACTGTTTTTATACAGTACTTCATGTTTTACTAAGTAATAAAATTTGTCAGTGAAAATCTATTATAATTAATTAAACAAACAATGTTTAAAAAACTTTAAATAGCTAATCTATTTATATTAAAATATATCATTAAACTACTTAAGGTATAAGAAAAAATATACAACATGTACAATTTAAAATATTAGATGAATATCAATTACCACACTAATCATATTTGCTATGTGCTCATGGTTGATTTATGTGTTCCATATCTTTTAAAACGATCTTATATATATATATTAGGCTTTGTACCTATACTGCATTAAATGTTTATTATGTAACAGTCACCATTTTCATCATATGTTTAAAGTGGCATATATTACTTATGAAGTTAAATCAGTTAAAGTGTTTTAAAGTTTGCACGTTGAGGTTATGACAGCCATGTGTCTTAAATGTGAAATAATAAGCTTAAAAGTACACATGTGGTAGAATATTGCAGCTCAGATTGTATTATTAAAAGTGTGTACCTTTGAAACATTGAACTTGGTGTTATTTAAATTTAAATATTTTTGACGTAGGTCAATATATTAGGCATTTATAATTGTTTTTTATCTGTCTATGGGTATGTAAATAGTAATAAAAATTTTCTTCTCCATTGTGATAGAATTACCTGATTATACAAGACATATTGCATTATTAATGTACGATTATAGAAGTAAAGTTTAAAATTTTAACTATATAAATAATATTATATCTTATTACTAAGGCAATCACAATACTATAAATACATAGTATTCCCGCGCTACCGCGCTGCTGGGCGTCCCTCGAGAGGCAAGGAATGCCTATTCCGAGGGAGGCTTACGCCTGCCCCCTCCGTCGCCCCGAAGGGGTCAGGAGGTTTGTTCGGTACGGCTTGCTGAGCGTTAAGCAGAGGCCACCGCCGTCCACCGGCGCCAGCTATCTTAGACCTGGCTTGGGTGTTGTCGCATTCACCCTGAGCGTCCCGGAAGGGCCGGGCCCCACCTGTCACCCCGCCCGAAGACGGTGAGCAGGCTAGTGCCATGACAGCACCCCACTACCACTACGAGTCCATGCCTCAATGGCGGAGGGTGCGACAACCAGATGATGGAAGTCACAGGGCTCCCCCCGCCCCCGTAGTACCTGTCTTACGGTCAACAGGTTGGACCGTTCGCCAGACGTGTGTTTCGGGATAACTAGTCCGAGGACCGACACCCTGTCCACGCTGGC
This sequence comes from Stictocephala bisonia, assembly GCA_035578905.1. Classification (NCBI taxonomy): domain Eukaryota; kingdom Metazoa; phylum Arthropoda; class Insecta; order Hemiptera; family Membracidae; genus Stictocephala; species Stictocephala bisonia. Next base: position 77,308 of record JAQJVL010002351.1, on the reverse strand, counting down.
TACCCGATTTGGGGGTCAAAAACGCACCCCACCCGGCATGGGTCAGCCGCCTGAAGACGGGCCACGGCAGTGCCGCTGCCCCATCGGGCGAGAGACGGATCAAAGGTTCTGTAACCTCCCCAAGCCTCGCCCGGGGGCCCATCCCCTCTAGAGAGGATAGGCCGGGTTCGCCGCAGGATGAGAGACGGATCAAGGGCCGCGGCCTCCCCAAGCCTCACCCCTTGGCAGTGGAAACCGAGGACGGATCATCAACCGAAGTCTCCCCAACCTCGTTTCCGGTCTTCGCCCCTCAGGACTAAGACCTGCGGCAAGACGAGAGACGGTATGCGGGCCGCAGCCTCCACAAGCTTCACCTCTCGGTCTTCCGCAGGATGAGAGACGGATCGTAGGCCGCAGCCTCCCCAAACCTCACCCCTTTCACCGCAGGATGAGAGACGGATCGCAGGCCGCAGCCTCCCCAAGCCCCATCCCTTGGCAGCAGAGTCGAGTGACGGATCAGCGACTACAAGAGTCTCCCCAGCCTCGCTCTTGGTCGTCGCCCCTCAGGACTAAGACCTGCGGCAAGACGAGAGACGGTATGCGGGCCGCAGCCTCCACAAGCTTCACCTCTCGGTCTTCCGCAGGATGAGAGACGGATCGTAGGCCGCAGCCTCCCCAAACCTCACCCCTTTTACCGCAGGATGAGAGACGGATCGCAGGCCGCAGCCTCCCCAAGCCCCATCCCTTGGCAGCAGAGTCGAGTGACGGATCAGCGACTACAAGAGTCTCCCCAGCCTCGCTCTTGGTCGTCGCCCCTCAGGACTAAGACCTTGCGGCAAGACGAGAGACGGTATGCGGGCCGCAGCCTCCACAAGCTTCACCTCTCGGTCTTCCGCAGGATGAGAGACGGATCGTAGGCCGCAGCCTCCCCAAACCTCACCCCTTTTTACCGCAGGATGAGAGACGGATCACGGGCCGCAGCCTCCCCAAGCCTCACCTCTTGGTGTACCGCAAAATGAGAGACGGATCGTGGGCCGCAGCCTCCCCAAGCCTCACTTCTCGGTAGTGGAGTCGAGTGACGGATCAGCAGCCAAGGCCTCCCCAACCTCGCTCCCGGTCAGCACCCCTCAGGATGAGGACCTGGGCTCCGTGTGTGCTTGTCTGTGTCTATACCCGCGCCGTGTACCGGCCGAGTGTCTGTCATATTTTAATTTTATTAAATGTCCGCTTGTGTTTTTTGTGTGTCGTCCATGCGTGTGTGTTAAGTGTTTTTGAAGACTTATGTCGACCTCACAAGAGTGAAGATTTTATGTATTTTTGGCTTGAGAATGACTACATGACTTAGTCAAAACCGGTCGCCATCTGACGATGTGTTGGGCCACTTGACTGAATATAAGGTAATATAAACATCTAGTATAATTAGACAGTGGTCCGGAGGCAATTAATTATAAAATTAAGTTGATGTACTTTTAAATAATATTTAAGTAGGGTATACTTTTATAATTAATTATATTTTGTTGTTTTTGGTGTTAGTATTTCGTTCGTATAAAGGAGAGGGATTTAGGGCCTTTTATGAAGTTTTGTATGTAATAGGTCCATTATCATCAAAATGACTGACTTATTTCTATTAATAAAATACTTACAAATTACGTATTATTTATAAAGGTTGAGTTAATTTCCAAAATGAATATTCAACAATTATAATATTATTCTTGTTTTACTATTTTTAATAGGTTAATCAAATAATTATTAAGTCTGTTTATGTAAATTGCACTTATATTAGTTGTAGATATATTTTTGTATGGTTATCTTATAGAATGAGAAGTAACTTTAAAGTCAAACTAAAATCCCGTAACAGCTTTATTATATAAAAAAATTATATAACTTCTTCATAAAAATTCTACCTATGACAGACAAGCTATAACTACCACTAATCTTTGCACATACTAAATACCTACAGAGCTGAAGTGATCATTAAAGAAAGTCTTCATTTATTTTTGTTAGTATACTCATTTAACTTAATTCATATAACCCAATATATAGGTTATTATGATTAAATTTATTGTTTTTTTTCTATAATTCATTGATTTATATAATATTTAATTTTAGTATTTTTTCAAGAGACGGAGTAAAATTGTTTAGAAGAAGCAAAGTAAAAATCTTCCATAAATATATGATTGGATACAATAATATTGGAAAACATTGAATATGATTATTGCGTAAATAATATCAATTAATCCACAGTCACAATTAGCTTTCATCAATTAGTAACAATATATGAAACAATTTGTTTTATATAGAGACTTCTTTTTGAATCGCTTTTATGCATGGCGTTATTTGTTTTGCTATATGCATTAATCATACTCCTACAACATAATGAGACTTTTAAATTATAGTGTTTGGAACAAGTTTACTTCGTAAGTTAGACATTTACTCAAACCTGGCAACACAAACTTTGTCATTGTAATTTTTAGAATGATTTAGACATTTAAACATTCTTGAAATGTATTTAAAAATATAGACTTGCAAACCCATTGTAATAAACCAAATTATTTTCTAATTTACCCGGCTTAAAAATGAGATTCAAAGGTTAAGATAACGAAAGTTAGCTGGGTTTGAGAGGAACTAAATGGTCCTTAATTTACCAGAACCTAATTTGCTACAGCGAGACATTCCAACAACTAACCTCCAAAGGATCGAAATTGGTTGATAATTAAAGGTTCCCTAGCTGCACAATATTTACATTACAATCTTTACATGTATTCTATAGAGGTCTAATTAAATATATCTCTATAACATATATCAGTGTAAAACATTCTAACATATGTAAATACAAAATATTCAATGTTAAATATATTTGTATCCAAATGTTTATCTTTATTAATAGTCTATTAAGAAATGAAATTACTTATTAACCATGGTTAAAGTCTACCTATTATGAGAGGTCTATACACAACAAAGTATTTATCCAACTACTAGTTTCTAAACAGTATTTCCCTAACATTTTAAATTAAAGTGTAAAATTAAACTGTGAATTTATAAGAAAAAAATACTTCATAGAATGAGCTTGCCTACATTTATTTTACTATTTATGATTTTACATATTATTGATAATGACATACTGGTATATGAAGGCAAATACCAACTGTCTAATCCACTAAAATATTAGCTTTAAGTAAAAGAAAGTAATTTCAATAAAATTATATATGTATCAATTCGAAAGGAAATAACACAAACGCAAATTTTTTTAAATAATAAGTTTATAAAATTTGCTTTTACTTAATCAGTTATCGGTAAGTATAAAACAGGATTTAATGGATGAAGATATCAAATACAACATATATTATAACCAAAAACGGATTATTGCAAGTGTCCATCTAGCTCACACTAGCTTATATAGCATTTGTGGAACATTGTAATGCTAAAGTGAAGGGTAAACATCCCTCCTGCTAATCCTCATGCCTGTAAATAGTGTAAATTACGCTTACACTAGCCTTTATGGTGTTGATTTAACACACAGATGAGCGTGAACGGCCCCCTACTCATCTACACATCTGTAAATATGGCAATTTACACTCACACTAGCCTATATGGCGTTGATGAAACACACATATGCCACATATAAGCGTAAAAGGTCCCCTTCTTATCTACACACCTGTAAATTATGTTAACTTACACTCACACTAGCCTATATGGCGTTGAAAGAACACACATATGCCGCATATAAGCGTGAACGGCCTCCTACTCATCTACACACCTATAAATATGGCAATTTATACTCACACTAGCCTATATGGCGTTGATAGAACACACATATGCCACATATAAGCTTAAAAGGTCCCCTTCTCATCTACACATGTAAATATGGCAATTTACACTCACACTAGCCTATATGGCGTTGATGAAACACACATATGCCACATATAAGCGTAAAAGGTCCCCTTCTCATCTAGCCACCTGTAAATATGACAACTTACACTCACACAAGTCTATATGGCGTTGATGGAACACACTTATGCCACATATAAGCGTAAAAGGTCCCCTTCTCATCTACACACCTGTAAATATGGCAATTTACACTCACACTAGCCTATATGGCGTTTATGGAACACACTTATGCCACATATAAGCGTAAAAGGTCCCCTTATCATCTACACACATGTAAATATGGCAATTTACACTGACACTAGACTATATGTCAAAACAACCAGTTCGGATTTTGAAGTGATAAATCGACTACAGACGCAGTAACGCGTCTAGTAGAAATGATAGTAGATGGAATTGAAGGTCGAAGAGAGACAATCAGTGTTTTCCTTGACTTGTCAAAAGCCTTTGACTGTGTTGATCATTGTCTGCTTCTTTACAAACTTGAACATTACGGGATACGAGGAGTGCCTCTCAAATGGCTTGAATCGTATCTCAGTAATAGAACACAATTCGTTGGAATTTCTGAAACCCGGTCGGGAGAGGAGTGGCTAAATTATGGGGTCCCACAAGGCTCTATACTTAGTCCGCTGCTCTTCTTGACCTACGTCAATGATGTTGCCTCATCCGCACAACAAGGACAAATTGTCCAATATGCAGATTACACGACACTCTGCATGAACGCAAAATCAATCCAAGAGCTCAAAAAGGTGACCTTTTTGGAGCTCAACAGCGCAATCCAACATTTCAATAATCTCAACCTCAAAACCAACCCAACAAAATCAAACTTCATCAAATTTGGTTTGCGTCAAAAAGACTCAGAGATACCTACAGTCATGCTGGATGAAACTGAGATCGAAGAGGTCTACTCAGCCAAATTCCTAGGAATATACCTAGATCAAGGATTGACTTGGGTTTGCTAAGTAGACCACGTTTGCTCAAAACTGTCCTCAGGAATTTATGTTTTGAGGAAACTGTCAGAGTATTGCCCAACTCAGGTACTGATGACGGCGTACTACGGAGTAATTTACTCACATCTCTCATACGGACTGGCGGTGTGGGGAGGTTGCTCCAACGCGAACCTCTCAAGAACTTTTGTTCTTCAAAAAAGAGCGGTTCGAATAATCGCAAAACTTAGGCAGAGAGAGTCGTGCAGAGCAGCATTCGAAAACCAGAACTTGTTGACATTACCCTGCCTCTACATTCTTGAAACATGTCTCTTTTTTAAATCAAAATGCGAGTCCATAAGAGGTTGCGACATACACTCTTATGAGACTAGAGGCAGGGGTAACTACCGAACTGGGAAACACAGGACGGTAGCTTACGAACGATTGCCCGCACAGGCAGGTGTTCAATTTGTCAACAAGCTGCCAAATTCAATCAAATGTGCTCCTACGCTGAAGGCGTTCAAATCTCGTCTGAAGCAAGTGTTGATTGCAGAGGCATTCTACAGTTCGGACGAGTTTTTGGCACATAACTGGGAGATCTAGTAAAATTGCAAGAGTAGGCTGGCTGAGTGGGAACAATTTTTTTATTTTTTTGAAAGAATGGGTGTGTGAATGCATGCTTATTGTATGTATGAATGTGGATCTGGATGTAAGCGTGGATGAATAATTTTAGCTTAGTTTAAATATTTCATAGTAATGACGATTGCGATGCACTATACAAACGTAAAAATATGCAATAAAACATTTATTTATTTATTTTATTTATTTATATGGCGTTTAGGGAACACACATATGCCACATATAAGCGTAAAAGGTCCCCTTCTCATCTACACACCTGTAAATATGGCAATTTACACTGCTGGCCCTCCTTCTCAATCACAAATCTGTAAATTATGTTAATTATGCACATAGTAGCCAACATCATGTTGATAGAACACACTTACGGGATATATGAGCGTAAGATACTCTTCTGCATATCCACACGACCAAATTAAGTCAATTACATTTACACAAGCCCTCTATGGCGTTTATGGACCACGGTTATGTCATAGATAAGCGTAAGCGGCTCTCCTCCTCACATAAACACTTGTACATAATGTTAATCATGCACACACTAACCTACATGGCGTTGACGGACTATAGTTATGCCATAGATAAGCGTAAGTGGCTCTTCTCCTCACATAAACACTTGTACATAATGTCAATCATGCACAAACTAACATACATGGCGTTGACGGACTATAGTTATGCCATAGATAAGCGTAAGCGGCTCTTCTCCTCACATAAACACTTGTACATAATGTCAATCATGCACACACTAACCTACATGGCGTTGACGGACTATAGTTATGCCATAGATAAGCGTAAGTGGCTCTTCTCCTCACATAAACACTTGTACATAATGTCAATCATGCACAAACTAGCATACATGGCGTTGACAGACTATAGTTATGCCATAGATAAGCGTAAGCGGCTCTTCTCCTCACATAAACACTTGTACATAATGTCAATCATGCACACACTAACCTACATGGCGTTGACGGACTATAGTTATGCCATAGATAAGCGTAAGTGGCTCTTCTCCTCACATAAACACTTGTACATATGTCAATCATGCACACACTAACCTATATGGCGTTGACGGACTATAGTTATGCCATAGATACGCGTAAGTGGCTCTTCTCCTCACATAAACACTTGTACATAATGTCAATCATGCACACACTAACCTACATGGCGTTGGCGGACTATAGTTATGCCATAGATAAGCGTAAGTGGCTCTTCTCCTCACATAAACACTTGTACATAATGTTAATCATGCACACACTAACCTATATGGCGTTGACGGACTATAGTTATGCCATGGATAAGCGTAAGCGGCTCTCCTCCTCACATAAACACCTGTACATAATGTCAATCAAGCACACACTAACCTACATGGCGTTGACGGACTATAATTATGCCATAGACAAGCGTAAGTGGCTCTTCTCCTCACATAAACACTTGTACATAATGTCAATCATGCACACACTAACCTACATGGCGTTGACGGACTATAGTTATGCCATAGATAAGCGTAAGTGGCTCTTCTCCTCACATAAACACTTGTACATAATGTCAATCATGCACACACTAACCTATATGGTGTTGATAGACCACATTTTTTCTATAGCCCTCCTGACCTTTGATGGGCTGTTTAAACTATGTTAATCAGGCACACACTTGCCAGTATAATATAAATTGTACATATTTATCAATATAAAAAATAAGATAAAACACGTCGAGATACCTTTTCAAATATGGACTTACACAGTTATAGTATAGTATGTTAAAGTGTGAAGAACCATTAAAAAGCTCAAACTTGTTTAAATGAAAAAAATACATCTAAATTGGAATTTAAAATAATTTTTAAAAATTATGTTAACATTATTGAAATTGTCAAGACTCCCACAAACCAACTTAACGAGATGAAACCATACTCTCATTGTATAAACCTAGAAAAAAATAGTGTATCTGTGCGTCGAGGGACGAATGTATAAGAATAGGACACTGTTAACTTTACAAAAGAATTTTGAAAAGCACTAATATTTGAATATTTAAATACATCAAATTATGGTAGTTATGAGGACTATAGTAGAGAAACTAGATTTTCACCAGTTGTTTATGTGCATTTTTTATCCGATGAGACAAAAATGCTTCCTTCAAACAGGAACGAAGACTATGGATTCAGATAAACTTACAAATAACAATACAAATATTAACCATAACCCAACCTACATCGTCAAAGGACCGAGTAGAGAGGGACTCTTAAGAGGGTACAATACTTCTTTGTAAGTCTCTTTTGTTAAAAATAGCAAAACACTACTAAAAAGAGTAAATGTGACAAAACATATAATAGTAAAATAACCAATACGATATTCATTAGAATATAAAATGTGTAGCCTTATCTTTTTAACTTACTTTTTTAACATCATTTTTAAGCACAATATATGGTAACTAAAAAATAAAATAAATAGACTAGTTATTATTAATGAAGCTAAACACTAATTTTGGTTTTAAACCCTACAGCAGGTTTTATAAATAGGTTTCAGTTATGATTTTTTTGTATTACTTCTACACTTATTTTGTGTGGATTTTGTTTAAAAATTAAACATTGAACTCTTTTAAGTTGCAGTTATGATCTTTTATAAGTACAGTTGTATAGTTATTCTTTTTTCTCCAAAATAGCTTGTTTAGATTTTTAAATGGCTTGTTTCAATTTACTAGGAAAGGGTATACCAAGTCACTTATTTGTATATCTGGTAAATATAGTGGTGTTTTATAACTCCAGAATATATTTTCGAATACAGCAACAAATAATGTATTGGTACCGTGAGGAGATGCGCTCAAAAGTGTCTGTTCAAAATGAAATTACTGACGAGGTTTTCATCAGGATGAAACATTTGGATGGCCTCTAATGGCTCTGATTGGTTTTCATCACACACAAACTGCTAGTGATATTTGTGGTTGACGTAATATTGGGCCTTGCAAGGTATATTTAAGTACCGTATTATTTTAGATATCTATAATACTTTTTCAATAGTTTTAAATCAAATTTTTTTCTCAGATTGTTTTTACGTAGAATGTTTATTAGTATTATTCAATATATGATTCCAGGATGGGATTAAACGTATCAATACAGTTACTATAGTCAGTTTGACATAGAGTTAATATTGGTAAATCTTAATAGATCTTTCAATTAATACCTTTTAAATAAATATTTTTCAAGGCATGAATTGCCATACAACACAAATTTATTTTATACTTATTTGTTGTTGTACATGTACATGTTCCATTAGCGTTTGTACACATATACCTTCTTTGTAATTCAATTATATTATATTAATTTTCGTATTTAAGTTTATCATAGTAATAGTCCATTCATAAAGAACTTTAAATAAATGTAACTTTTCTTTTTAAATTGTTTTTTTTTATAAGGCCACATATTTATTACAATTTTACAGTGGCTCTACCCAATAATAATTAGGATCTATACGAGAACAAGATGGTTATAGGAGGGGTGCATTGTAATTATTGCAACATTATCAATAAACTTGCTTTCACTAAAGATTGACTTAAATATGGATAAAACGTGATTCACACGGGTCCGTTTAACTTAAAGGTGGAGTTCAGTTGTACTCATCCATATACTAAAATAAATTGCATCGCTAGAAATTTTAACTATATCAGATGATGCTGAAAACCTTCATTCATGATTGTTGTACACAAATACCTACCTTAAGTTATATTCAGTGTCCTGATGTTCTCGTATGTGAACGGTCCATCTGGAGTCAGTAGAAAATTTTAACTGTAAGCATTGGTTGATATGCATAATTTGAAATGGCTGGTCAAGCAAAGAAGAGTGCCGCAAAACACACTTAATAAGCTTTATCAATTATAAAATGGTGAAGGTTTAAAATCTTTATAATTGTAATTTTTTACTGACTCCTCGTAGACAGTTCACAATGAAGAAATTCAGGGCACTGAACACATCTTAAAGTAGGTGTTTGTGTACAGTAATGCTTAAAGTGTTGTAGCTTCATCTAATATGGTTACAATAAATTTAAGCCATTCTAGAACATGCGCTTAAGACCGGTATTGAAACTTTTGAGCGCCGCCATTTTTGTTAGGACTAACCTTTTGAGGTATAATTTTTGGCATTATGTTCTACTAATTAAGACCTTTTACTAATTAAGACCTTTTAAGACCTTTTTAAGATTTTCTTCCGACTCCTGTTGGGCCACCCCTCTAAGGAGGTAGTGGGACACTGAAATATGCGTTAAAATAAGTTTTTAATCCAGTATCTTTGTATCAATTGTTTATGCTCTATATGAAACATTTAAAAAAATATTTAACTGGTCCGGGACTTTTTTGACACCCGGCAGATACTGTTCCCTGTAACTTGTGTGTTTCTGATTACTTTATTCTAGTCCTTACTTATTGAACTTAGCCTCCTAAATACTTTTAGTGTAGTATTAAATAAAATAATTCCTTGAGTATGATTTTTTTAAATATTCTAGACTGAAATATATCTGTTGAGAGTCGTATTTGAAAATTGTTATTTTTAAGAATTAGGTATTTCTAAATGTAATAAATTATTGGTTTTCCCTAATAAGGATATTAATATTATTTTTAAATAAACTACAGTTGTATTTTACACCCCAAGATTCGTAGTTTATTGCGTAATATAGCTTAAGTTATATTCAACCTTAGGATTTTTAATATATTTGGAGTACTTATTATCCCTGTATAGATGTATATATAATATCAACACACATTAATCCAAGGCTGCATGAACCATTCACTTCACATTCACACCATGGAGTGGTGAGGAAAACGTGCTAGTTATTTAAGCTTAGAATCCCTTCAATATTCTGTGCCGATGAACCGCAGGGGGCAATACAACTAAGCCCGATGGCAATTCAGCAGAATATTACATTGGACACTAACTGTAAGCAGATGTGCCTTGTTGAGAAGAAAAATAAATCTCCTGTACGGATGGACCCCAGGGGGCAGTACAACTAAGCCCGATGGCAGTTCAGCAGAATATTACATTGAACACAAACTGTGAGCAGATGGGCCTTGTTGAGAAGAAAAATAAATCTCCTGTACGGATGGACCCCAGGGGGCAGTACAACTAAGCCCGATGGCAATTCAGCAGAATATTACATTGGACACAAACTGTAAGCAGATGTGCCTTGTTGGGAAGAAAAATAAATCTCCTGTACGGATGGACCCCAGGGGGCAGTACAACTAAGCCCGATGGCAATTCAGCAGAATATTACATTGGACACAAACTGTGAGCAGATGTGCCTTGTTGGGAAGAAAAACCAATCTTCTGTATATAGCTGCTGTAGAATACATCTTCTGTACAATACATAATTCGAAAGATTTGCATTCTTTTCATGGTAATGGTAAAATAAGTATTTTTAAAAATTATATCTAAGGAGGGTTTGTTTACATTAATTTACGGATGACAAACAAGTTCACGGTAAGATAAACTTTCCACTTTTGATGATTTTATTTATAGCTTTTCTAATGTGCATGCCGTTTAAGGATAGCTCCAGAGTTATTTTGTTTATTTCCTTAATTTATTTTTGTTTATTTTTACCAAAGTACTGACCGTTGGATCAATGGGTATTCGAACCATGGACCTTGCCCTCCGAAGTCTGAGCCACCACGCAAGCTCTGTATGAAATGGTACGTACTTATTATTGTTAATGTGTGCTGTCACTGAGTTTCCGCTGACCGTAATTTGGGGAATATTCTTAAATGTGAAATAAAAAAAGGAAAACTTTAAGATTATTCATCTTTACACAGCTCAGTAATTAATTGTAATATACGAAAATTTTTTACATGGTGTAGATTGTGTATGGATAATCGCCTTATACCTAGAGTGGTAGATGTTTTGTGTTATATTTATTTGAAAATAAGTCACACGTGGTGATATTGAGATGTGGTATGGAGATGTTATATGGAGATGTGGTATGGAGATGTGATATGTAGATGTGATATGGATATGTGTTATGGAGATGTGATATGGATATGTGATATAAGTACACATAATACTGTATGTCTGCATGATTTCAATTTAAATATTATGGCAATATACTATTTCGTAATTTGTCTTAGATGTAGTACGGAATGGTGCATACAAATTAAATATAACTCAATAATATTTAATGCATAAAATATCACCTATAAGTTATTAAAATTGATTGTAGTTTCATCAAGTTTTAATTATGTACAACCTATTTAATTAACAAAACAGATTACATGCATATCAAAATGTACGAGATGTAAAGGATGTTCTAATAAAAATATTTCATATCTCTGTGTTTCTAAATTAAACCTTTGAATAAACTGAGACCTGTGTTTGAATCACATACAACGATGGTTTTCAAGCATTAAAGCACAAAGAGCAGCAGAGGGAACATTGTTGTCTCTGTGTAATCCCTCTCAATCGTAATACGATTACCATCAACCACATGTATCCTCTCGTGAGAAAATAAATTTTTCATGTTGACCTAATTTGTAGTTAAGAACTCGAGACAGTGCTTATTATAAATATTACGGTAATACAAATAGAGTAACTAAATCTGGCATGATTGATTAAACAGATTCTAAATACTTTTCACATATTTTGCTGTCTCTGTATTTCTTTTTCAACTTATTGTATAGATATATTTAGGTAACTCAAGACTTAAGTAAACTAGCTAAAAATATATAATTAATTTGTATGTTTATCAAAATCAAATGTAATGTACCCATGACTCATTGACGTGGAAATCCACTGAAGCTAGGTCGTTTAATGTTGTATATTGTAAATATATGTTTTTGTTTTAGTTGAACTACGATTCTAAATTAACTTAACATAACTCCCAATTAAATGAAAAAAACATAATTATGGGCTAATTTTTATAATATATTTTAAGACAAAGTTCCGTATCTCAGAACAGATAGGTTGAATACCACACTACGTGTAAGGGTAGTTGGGTGGGGCTTTATTACTGTATGTGTATGAGTGGGTGGGTGGCTCAATACCATTATAAGTGTAGGTGTGCAATGTGAACAATAATATATACTGCATTTTTTACAATTCAGAACATATTACTTGTAATTACATTGATGGAGGTCGCTAAAAGTTCACTGATCGTGTAAGGAAAGCAAGTGGTATTAAAAAAGCGAAGTAATAAACTTAAACCTACACATACGGCTAACAATTTCTGCTTTCTTTGTAAACATAAAATAACAGTGTAGTTGAAATTAAATATTTTTTAAGGAGGGATTTAAATTATCTATTGATATTAAGTATCTCTTAATAATGACTAACAAAGCGATACTATTAATTTTCTGTTGCAATGCACAAGCACAAAACATGAAACATAAACGATTCACTAGTGAAACATTTTTTTATACTATTTAATCATAACATGAAAACAAACCTTTTATTAATAATATTTCAACGTGTATTGTTTTAGGTTAAAAGTAATCAATCAATATTATTTAATTTATTTTATGTAAATGTCTGCTGTTATTACTTAGATCGAGAGGAAAAAATTTATTATTATTGCAATTTTCAATTGGTGTTTTTATTAGTTCTAAAATATTCTACTTAGTATCCAAGTCAAATGCGTTGAAAACCAACATTATATCTGTCCGAGTTATTTGATATATATTTAGATTCTAACTAAGTAATGTTATTCCTGTTTAGTTACTAGCCAAACGTGATGACTAGCAGCGAGAAATGACGCTCTTGGACCAAAAGGGACGTAACTTTATTTTTTTTAAACATCGGCAATAAACAAGCTAACTTGTTTTTATCTTTTATATTTTTATAACAATATTGTATCGTACAACTTCATCTTATAAGAATGCAAGATGTTATCCCCAATCGTGCCTTCCCATACATATTCATGCATGACTCACATTTCCATCTATTATACATACTAATTAAAACTACAGACTAATAAACTAGGTATTGTTGTCTAATAATTTCAAATCTCATATAACTGAAGGCTCTCGTCAATTAGCTGTATTTGTAGCAAAAATATATAGTTTAATTGAAAAATATACAAACGTCACTACACCTGCTTTTAACACTGTCAATTTAAAACACAAATCAAAATATTTAGTATTTGCATCGTGATATGACAACTATTTATTGTATTTTATTTCTGGTAGTTAATATTACTTGTAAATGTTTGTAGTCATATGCATAAAATGATTTATTGTTTGTAAATATACTAATGATAGAAACACAACATATAAAAAAGCTAAGTTCTTTTACTTAAATAACTTAATCTCCAAAATTGATTTATTCCGTAGCAATGGACCTCAACAATAATATGTATATTTTGATTGTTGAATAATGTTCAGAGTTTTGTATACTCTAACATACCAAAACCGTTTCCACACGAAACTTCTTGCAATAAATCAAAAACATATTATATTAATGACCTTAAAGTAATCAGAAGGCAAAGACGAGAAAGTTAGCTGAGCTTGAGAGGAGGTAAATGGTTTTTAATGGACCAAAATCTAATTTGCTAGAGTGAAATTAGCCAACATTTACCCCTTAATAGATCTAAGTTGGTTTGTAATCTCCATTTCCTGATGGACTTTATGTTTTATAAGGTTTAGGCTTCCTTCTACCATAAACCATAAACCTCCATTTACATTCCATTCGTCGATCAATGTTGTAAATGAAACAAAATACATAGTTTAATAATATATTATAAAAACAAACAGGATTTTTTCACTACTTATGTAATACCTAACTTATGTTAATTACTGAACGTATAAACCTATTAAAAGGGTTATATTTTATATTAACCTTTTTAATGGGTTTATACGTGATAGGGTTAGTGCTTGTTTTACATATTAGGTGGCATCCAATTATGATCTCACATAGTGGTTAAATAAAGAATTATTTTAAAAAGTAAATATTGAAAGGTATTAAAATTCTTTTTTCCACACATTCTATGATATAGATACACTATTTTTAATTTCAGTAACAAATATTGGTAGTTCCAAAATATCAACAATACTTATTGTTTTAACGACACAAACGAGATGCCGTAACTATCACACACGTATGAACTTGGCGTGTGTAAAACTATTCAAGTATATCCTTTTCGGCGTAGATGGTACATATTCCGCTCTATTCACCTGACGAATATAGAAAAAGAAGACTGATAACTACTGTCGACAATCATGCTCAAACCTGCCTATAGATAAAATAAGACTGATAACTACTGTCGACAATCATGCTCAAACCTGCCTATAGATAAAATAAGACTGATAACTACTGTCGACAATCATGCTCAAACCTGCCTATAGATAAAATAAACTTACGACGTAAACGTAAGCTGACGTTCCTCATCCTTATCCAACAAATGTGTAAGATATGCTATGTAAGGACTATTTATGTACACCACGTTAATCCTTGGATATAAAGCCTATATAGAACATTTTATGGGTTGGCGTAAGCTGACGTTACTCCTGTTGCTTCTGCTCGCATAACACATGAGCAATAATTATGTACCAATATATTTAACATAGTTTCAATCACGGATCCTAAATATTTAAATTGTTACATTGAAAATAAGCCCTAGTATTCTATTAAATTATTTTCATTTATTAATTTTCTTTAGAGGATGGTTAATTTAAATTTCACGAATCGCTAAAGATCTTTTTTTTCTAAGATCAAATTAATTTTTCTCTGCACACTCCTGTATGATGCCAAATGACACAGAAAATATTACACATAATAGTGTTATATACGCAACCACCCACGCATACACGTACAATGGTATACGTAAGGTAAATTTAATTACACATAGAAAGAATGTTTGCATTTTTTTTACTATTTGAATTTTATATATTTGAATAATTGTTTTGTTTACTCTTGGTAACCTGAATATCACCAATTTATTATAAACCAAGTCAATCATGTGTAAATATCACCAATTTATTATAAACCAAGTCAATCATGTGTAAATATCACCAATTTATTATAAACCAAGTCAATCATGTGTAAATATCACCAATTTATTATAAACCAAGTCAATCATGTGTAAATATCACCAATTTATTATAAACCAAGTCAATCATGTGTAAATATCACCAATTTATTATAAACCAAGTCAATCATGTGTAAATATCACCAATTTATTATAAACCAAGTCAATCATGTGTAAATATCACCAATTTATTATAAACCAAGTCAATCATGTGTAAATATCACCAATTTATTATAAACCAAGTCAATCATGTGTAAATATCACCAATTTATTATAAACCAAGTCAATCATGTGTAAATATCACCAATTTATTATAAACCAAGTCAATCATGTGTAAATATCACCAATTTATTATAAACCAAGTCAATCATGTGTAAATATCACCAATTTATTATAAACCAAGTCAATCATGTGTAAATATCACCAATTTATTATAAACCAAGTCAATCATGTGTAAATATCACCAATTTATTATAAACCAAGTCAATCATGTGTAAATATCACCAATTTATTATAAACCAAGTCAATCATGTGTAAATATCACCAATTTATTATAAACCAAGTCAATCATGTGTAAATATCACCAATTTATTATAAACCAAGTCAATCATGTGTAAATATCACCAATTTATAATAAACCAAGTCAATCATGTGTAAATATCACCAATTTATTATAAACCAAGTCAATCATGTGCAAATATCACCAATTTATTATAAACCAAGTCAATCATGTGTAAATATCACCAATTTATTATAAACCAAGTCAATCATGTGTAAATTACTTGAAAAATTACCTATTAGAATATTTTTATTTTATTTTTTCTACGCCAGTGGCAGTTTTTACTAAATATAAAAACGTTGTTAAGGTAAAACGGGCCAAACCCTTTAAACGAATTTTAAGTGGAACTTCCGGGATTCGATACCATGACCCTTTGAATATAAAGCAGAAGTGCTAGCCACTTCCCTATCAAGAGGCACATTTTCAAATAAATAGCTCTTATGTAATGCATCATTTTAAAATTATACTTTCGCTTAATAATTTTGATCTCTATATAATTAAATATGCTTAAAGTAATAATATTATAAAATACAAAAAAATGGCTTTAATTAAATTACGTAACGAGATTCTTTGAAAATTGCCTCAAACGAAATGAAATAACAATGTTTGACTGTGTTACAGGCAACAACAGTTGACAAAGCCCTTGAGAATATGATTTATTTTCATTTAACACAAACAGACTTTGATATGTATAAATGTTAAAATATCAGACATGTTAGGGGTTTTATTGATCGTTTAAACTCGTAAATATGACATATAGGAGAATACTGCCTAATTAAATAAATCTAGTTCCAATTTATTTAATTATACTTTTCCTAACTATAACTGCCTAATATTACTGTACGAAATTGATTTAATTACTGCAATCCTAGTAGGAATGTGCCATACAGCTGTTTTGAAAGAAGCAGTTTAGCTGAGAGCAATTAGCATCACTAAGCTGCTTAATTAAGCTGCTTATTAAATCAGTTTAGCTCAGCTACAGCACACATATTGGCACGTTGTTTCTCTATACCGTTGTTGACTGAAAATTTCAATTAAATTATAAGATAGAATAAATCTGATACACATACATATAAAACAGTTACAGCAAGTCTACAAAGACAAGGCTATACAATTTCTTGGAGATAGTTTAGTGAAATGTTTGTATACATTTCCATTATTAGAACATTTAATTCAAAGTATATCGTACATAATAACAATGCATCTCATTACAACAGTGGAAGAGAGCTGCAGACAGCAACTAACAAAGACAAGCGCTTACTGTTGAATGCTAATGGTCACCTGCTTTCTGTGTAACTGTTGAGTGGGGATAGCTGCTGCCGATAAGCAGGCACTCTCGCTCAACTATTTAGTAGTTGAGCTGCTTACTTCAATAAACCAGCTGCTTCAGCTTATTAAGCACCCCCTTAACAGTGCAAGAGAACTGCAGACAGAAGTTAATACGGAAAAGCGCTTCCTGTTCACTGCTGTTGACTAACCTGCTTTCTGTAATTGTTGAACGAGGATAACTGTTTCACAACCTTGACATGAAATCGATCTCTTTCAGTAAAGTGTTAATATATTTATAAAATATACCCCTCTTATTTTTTATATACATATTCCCATTTTTAACATAAAATTTTAGAAATTATAAAAAATATAACATCAAGTCACAAAGTATGCTACCATTAACATGAAAAGTTAAAATGTTCATTGAAATGTTACATTTTTAACGGGCAAATATAATAATATGATTTGCAGGACTATCAATCGATTGATTAAAAAATATATTAATATTACAATTAGTTAAAATCGCATGTCTTACCTAATTGTATAAGGACAATGTGATTCTAAATATAATACAACCAAAGTAAACCAATATTATATTTATAATTTAAATCACTGCTGCAAACTTTTAATTTACAAAGTTCAGTCGTGATATGTTGACACGTGCGAGCATTTACATTTATTATGATTTGTTTATGGCACATAGCTTTCAATACAACATTGACCTATACTGATAGATTCTGTTAAATCAATATTAATCAACAAGGAACTTTCCTAATTAAAACATCTATTTAAAGTAGAACAATGTGTCAAGTGTTCGTTTAATCTAGTTTATATGACACAATACACAATTATACATTGTATAATTTATAAACCATCATATGAAGTACTTTATAATATATTACAAACTATGTTTTGTTTTTCTTTGCGTATTTTTATTCAGTTATAAAATAAGGAGCATTATAATCTATTATACTTGTTTTAATGTAGGCTACTTTCTAAAAATGTATAGGTACTTAAATATTTACTCTGTAAAACTGACGCAATTCATAAAACTATATGACTTATTATTATCCTTCTACTATATAATTGGAAAATGAGATTTGTATAGTTCTTAGATCGTTGCTTTTATGGTTTAGATTAAGTTTTTTCAAAATCATAACACCGATAAACAAAAAGCAAAAACGCATTTTTAAAGACATTCCTTATAAAAAATAGTAATAACGATATTAACAACGTGTTTTAATGGTATTTGATTTTATAAATTTTTATATACACTACTTAGAACATAAAAATAAATAGAAAATAAAAACATATTTTTCGCAGGAGCTTTGATTAATTTGCTCAAAACCGCTCCTCACAAAATGGAAAGTAATCACTTACGAGGTTTTCTTTGGGACATATCATTTTGGTTAGTCTCAAAGGCCAATTTATTTGTGATTCAATTCCATTACTCACAAACTGCTGTAGTATTTATGGCTTTTGAAATAGCTTTTTAAGAAGTTTTTATTTTATAGGCGTAAATAAGGTTTATGTAAAGCAATAAGGATGCTTTAATTTTATATTTTATTTAGTAATTTAAATAATTTAACATTTAAATACGTTTTGCACTCCAAAGATTAAAATGATTAGCTCCAGCTAGAACGAGGAGATACTTTCTTTCAATGTGATCCAATTATTCCATTCAAACATTTCTGGATTATTAATTAAAATTGTTGACCTAAAGTATATATTTCAATGTTTATCTACTGTTAATATGATTTTTTTTATTTATTTTATATTAGATAAAAAACATTTTTATGTTAGATACAGAAACTGGAAATAATTTTCTTTCATTTTCTTATATATTGTATACAATAACATTAGTTGTCAGTGTATTTCTAGCCAAAGGCAATGTTTGTCTGAGGAAAAGAACCAGTCATACAAATTTAACAACAGTATAGTAAAAAAAAACACAAGACAAAACATAGTTAATTAATGATTTATTATAAATATAAGTTTGATTACAATGATCATTTGATTAATAATTATTGAAGTTTATTTAGTGATGTTATGATATTAAATATTATATTACGTATTATTATTTTAGAGTAGATAATAATAGTTATTGATTTGTTGAACTATGTAACTCAAACACTTCACACTGTATGCTCTCTACACTGATAAAATACATAAATATGCACTATGTTTACCCTCAAACACGCCCGCCAGCACGCCCACAAACACACACAACCTTTAATTCACATGATATGATCAACTGTTGCAGACCCTCGCTTCAGACACCATCATTATGACCTGTAACCTGACCCTATCCTCTGTTTAATTCTCTAATAATTTCGTAATATTTTTAAATAGATCTTCGTAATTATTTAAATATTTAAAACTATATTTTAAGTTGACATAACCAAGTATGATAGTTTATGTACCCATTTAATGCTAGTAATGAAAATTTACAAATATACCATTATGAAATTGAATTAGTTTATCGAAAATAATTTTAAAACAAAGTGCTTAAACAGTTTTTTTCTCTTAAACAAACTAAGCAATAAAACATTTACTGCTAGTAAATTATAGTTTTTAATTAACAAAACAGATTACATGCATATTAAAACGTACGAGATGTAAAGGATGATCTAATAAAAATATTTCATATCTCTGTTTTTTTAAATTAAACCTTTGAATAAACTGAGACCTGTGTTTGAATCACATACAATGATGGTTTTCCAAGCATTAAAACACAAAGAGCAGCAAAGGGAACAATGTTGTTTCTGTGTTTTCCCCTCTCAATCGTAATACGATTACCATCAACCACATGTATCCTCTCGTGATAAAATAAATGTTTCATGTTGACCTAATTTGTAGTTAAGAACTCGAGACAGTGCTTAATACAAGTATTACGGTAATCATTATTGCACAACGTTAATAAAAATAGAGTAACTAACTCTGGCATGATTGCTTAAACAGATTCTAAATACGTTTCACATACTTTGCTGTCTCTGTATTTCTTTTTCAACTTATTATATAGGTATATTTAGGGATCTGAAGACTAAACTAAACTAACTAAAAAATATATAATTAATTTGTACCTTTATCAAAATCACATGCAATATACCCATGACTCGTTGATGTGGAAATCCACTGAAGCTAGATCGTTTAATGTTGTATATTGTTAATATATGTTTTTGTTTTAGTTGAACTACGATTCTAAATGAACTTAACATAATTACAAATTAATTAAAAAAACATACTGATGGGCTAATTTTTATAATATATTTTAAGACTAAGTTCCGTATCTCAGAACAGATAGGTTGAGAATACCACACCACGTATAAGGGAAGTTGGGTGGGGCTTTATGTATGTGTATGAGTGGGTGGGTGGCTCAATACCATTATAAGTGTAGGTGTGGGTTAATGTGAACAATTATATCTACTGCGTTTTTTACAATTCAGTATCTTCACTTTTGCTATTAATCTAAATTATTGAACTTATCAATGGTTTTGCTTGACCCAGCCATAAGTTAATGACCACATAAAAAATAACATGTAAAGCAACACCTCAACCCCTCTCTCCCAACACATATACTCATCTATATATGGTCGGTAGCATAGTTGGTTAAAGCCCAGCTTGATTAACCTAAGGTTCTCAGTTCGATCCCAACCAGTCGTAACAAATTTTGAAAGGGATCAGCTGATAACCACTGGCTGTTCATTTGTCATCGGGCTATTGTTATTTAGTGATACTTTCTAAGGAGTGTAGGTAGCAGGGGAGGTTAGCCCTCCCATACACGTACAATAGTACTGACTCACCCGCCCGCCCACACACGTACAGTGGTTTTGACTTACCCACCCGCCCATACACGTATTGTGGTATTGACCCACCCGCCCGCCCATACACGTACAGTGGTTTATTTATGTAATTACTCGTAATTACATTGATGGAGGTCGCTAAAAGTTCACTGATCGTGTAAGGAAAGCAAGTGGTATTAAAAAAGCGAAGTAATAAACTTAAACCTACACATACGGCTAACAATTTCTGCTTTCTTTGTAAACATAAAATAACAGTGTAGTTGAAATTAAATATTTCTTAAGGAGGGCTTTAAATTATCTATAGATATTAAGTATCTCTTAATAATGACTAACAAAACGATACTATTAATTTTCTGTTGCAATGCACAAGCACAAAACATGAAACATAAACGATTCACTAGTGAAACATTTTTTTATACTATTTAATCATAACATGAAAACAAACCTTTTATTAATAATATTTCAATGTGTACTGTTTTAGCAGTAATCAATCAATATTATTTAATTTATTTTATGTAAATGTCTGCTGTTATTACTTAGATCAAGAGGAAAAAATGTATTATTATTACAATTTTCAATTGGTGTTTTTATTAGTTCTAAAATATTCTACTTAGTATCCAAGTCAAATGCGTTGAAAACCAACATTATATCTGTCTGAGTTATTTGATATCCATTTAGATTCTAACTAAGTAATGTTATTCCTGTTTAGTTACTAGCCAAACGTGATGACTAGCAGCGAGAAATGACGCTCTTGGACCAAAAGGGACGTAACTTTATTTTTTTTAAACATCGGCAATAAACAAGCTAACTTGTTTTTATCTTTTATATTTTTATAACGAATATATTTTAGCAATGGATAGATTGCTGATTAGTTCAATCAGGGGACATTAATAAGTTCTCATATACATTTATGTACGCACTAATACAGTTTACTAATGATATTAATACAGTACACTTTAATTACAATACATGATAATATGCATATAAATATTATTCCTAATATGGTTTCAGTAAGGCAACTCAGAAAGCACTAGTGTAAGAAAGATGTATTGAGTGGTGGAAGTGAGACAGAGAATCACTCTTCCCCCACTGTATTACTCCATTCAAAAGTATCATAAACCCTATGATTGTGTAATGGCAGTTCAGTAGTAAGCTCTAACCATTACCTCATTATCAGCAGTGATTATTGATTGGTTTGGTAAACACTAACAAATTAAGAGTATAACGATTAAATTAAATAATTATTTAGTATTCAAATAACAAGTAAAAATAATAATAAGACAATGCTTAGTATCGTAAACAATAAACAGCCATTAAATAATCTTTTACGGTACGTTAGTTGTTTTTTTTTCGACTAAATACTATCACGGAAGTTAAATACTTAAATGTGGGAAGATAGTAATGCCATTTTACAAAGAAAGTTAATGAAGGAACAATTCCTTTTCACCTTTGAAACCTCTATAATCATTAAATATAACACGCAGGTCACTTTCTGTTCAGCAACATTATAGGTCAGATACTGAGAGTAAAACCTAAGAGAATATTATCTACTTATTCTCTTAGGATAAGGTGAAGATGGATGTAGAGACGAGAGGAATGTCGTGGAAGGAGATTAAAAGAGAGGAAACATGAAGTGAGAGAATAAGCTTGAGAAGTCTATTGGAGACTGGGTCTTCGGGGGAAATATGAATTGGGTTAAGGTATGTACGATAGGAATAACTATAAATATTCCTGATTTTTAAATAATTATTTACTTATTCATGTCATGTAATTAAAAAACTTCCCTAATTTATTGTTATGGAACATTGTTATGGAAACTTATTTTGCCAATCAGAAAGCTTAAAATCAATTATAATATTACAAGGAAAGGAAAGTTACAACTAAACTTTTCTAATTATCTGAGAAGAGAAGCAGTCATTTAAAGTCAAACTACAATCCTGTCAGAGCTTCATTGGATTCAATATTTTATTCATTACAAAACTTTGGACGTCTTCCTTTTTTATGTACGACAAATTTGATTACTAATTATAATTTTTAACTCATTTCGTTTCGACTTGATACAATTTTACTGTAAACAAAGTATGTCTTAATACTATAGTGGTTACGTGAGTTGGTGATGTGTCACGTCAAGTAAAACTGTTCCCCAAAAGGGACGCATTTCGTAAAAGAGACCGTGAAAAGTGAGTGTAAGTGCAACGAACAGCGGTATTCACTGATGTGTAGACAAACATGTGGGGGTAACAGCTCAAGATCAGAGGCTTTACTAAATCCCAAACACAATTCAAAACAAACTATTTATATTACACATGTACTCAGCACAACCACTGCAGTGTTAAAAAAGGATATAAGAGGATCTGATTTTCATTATTGAATGATGTTTATTCCATGACTACAATCAATAAGCCCAAATACAGTTTGGTGATCCAAAATTTAACAAAAGAAAACTAAATGGTCTATGACCTTCAAAACTGTTAATGCACCATAGTTTACACACTCCCTGTTATTTATGATACCCCTTCATCAAGTATTTTACTTATTATTTCATACTAATAAGATGGATCTACATTGGCTAGTAAATTATTTACTATAAATACTGTCGTACTTAAAATCGTACATGATACAATGTTTTTGTGTAAAGAGAGAGTCATTTTTTGATAAAATTATTGCTAACATGAGTGTTTCGGTGCTAAATTGATTAAAATTAACATATATATCTTACAAGTTTCATATCAATAGCGTGTATACATGATTTTAATAAAAGAATATGTGTTTTTTTTTGTCATCAATTTAACTTTTTATACTGAGCCTAGAGTAGATAAAATATAATGAAGCTAGACTCACTTTCCTGGAATTTGATTGGTCGAGAGCGGTCACGTGACTTTTCCAAGATGGCGGCGCCCATTTCCCGCCAAATTTCCTAACCTCACTTTTCCTAACCTCAAATTTCCCTCAAATTCCCAAATTTCCCTCCAAATTCCCACATCATACTATATAAAATTCACTGTTAACCTTGTTATACTATAAAAAATACACTCTTAACCTAACTTTTTCTTTGTTATACTATATAAAATGCAATGTTAACCTTGTTATACTATATAAAATACACTAACTTTTTCCATGTTATACTATATAAAATTCACTGTTAACCTTGTTATACTATATAAAATTCACTTTTTTTGTCCAATATGGCGTCTTTTTCCATGTTATACTATATAAATTACACTTTTTTTGTCCAATATGACGTCTTTCCCTCCCGCGCCAACTCACACACCGTGGGAAAATTCCCTCCCAAAATTCCCTCATCCAAAATGGCGGCCTTTATACTATATAAAATACACTATAATAAATGGCTGACGCGTCGTCTGCTGGTCGGGCGCGCATGCGCAGGGAATTGCTACTCTGTGGATTATTTCATATATACACTATAACAAATTTAATATTCCATACACTATAATAAATGTAATACTCTATGTGGCTGACGTGATCGCAGCGCCCCTAGCGGCAACGTCGATCGGAGCGGACCTGGCGGCATCAGCTGTGCGCGGGTGACGCATGCGCAGGGAATTGCTATTCTGTGGCAATATACACCATAACAAACGCAATATGGCCAGGCTTTATCGCTGTTATCACATCACTTGACCTCTAAGGTTATCATGTGGAGTGTCCATGCGGTGCTGATTAATATAACACTGACCTCAAAGGTCAACCCTTGGCTGTTATCACATCCGCTTCCATTACCACAAGCATTGTTTTACATCCCATGTCTTGCACAATCTCTTTTAGTAATATCGAACACTTAATTAATATTGTATATTCTTCCTTCTGATCATTTATTAAAACAGTACTACAGTGGATGACATAACTAAAAAAAAACAAAAACTCACCCATAACTCAAACATAAACTTTGAAACAGAAAAACACTAATCATACACTTCAAACATAAAAATTAATAACAACTAAAATTGCAAACAATATATTGTTCGAGCGTACTTTTAACAAGTTAAAGTAGTCAGAAAATATTCGATCAGAAAATGTATATACACAACTCCCAGAGACCCAAACACATGGAGAACCTAGAACACACAACACCCTTGATAGATCACCTTCCTATTCATCACATAAGGCCCTTGATCATCCATCACCTATCCATAAGACATCTGACTGACCACCTACCCACCCAATATTCTGGTTTAACCACACTCTACATACAAGACGTTTGATTGACCATCTACCCACTCAACACACACAGACCCTCGATAGGCCACCCACCTCCCCAACACATAAGACATCCGACTGACCACCTACCCACCTAATATACTATACTAACCACACTCTACATACAAGACTTTTGATTGACCAATATCTACCCACTCAACACATACAGACCCTCCATAGGCCACCCACCACCCCAACACATAAGACATCCGACTGACCACCTACCCACCTAATATACTAGACTAACCACACTCTACATACAAGACTTTTGATTTACCATCTACCCACTCAACACACACAGACCCTCGATAGGCCACCCACCTCCCCAACACATTAGATATCCGACTGACCACCTACTCACCTAATATACTAGACTAACCACACCTTACATACAAGACCTTTGATTAACCACCTACCTACCCAACACACACAGTACCCTCGATAGACCACCCACCTTCCCAACACATAAGACATCTGACTGACCATCTACCCACCTAATATACTAGACTAACCACACTCTACACATAGTCCTCTTGACAGACCACTCACCCCTCTCGACACATAATACATTTGACCACCTACCCACCTAATATACTAGACTAACCACACGCTACATACAAGACTTTTGATTGACCATCTACCTACTCAATACACACAAAACACTTGTTTGATCACACATCAAGCTAACAAACACAACTCTCGATTGACACTCCACCTTCCCAAAGCATTAGACTTTTGAAGGACCATCGACCAAAGATACAAAAATCATGATAAACAAACCACACACTCTACTGTTTGCTTGATAATTTGACAAAAACTACATCCGCTTTGAACATCCGTAGTGAAAAACATAAAATTTACACACAACACATTTCAAAATTATCACTTTTCCCCTTTGACGACAAACGCTACATTTTGGAAAACGGTATTAATACACTAGCATACGGACACCATTTAATTAACAAAAAACGAGCTTTAGAACACGACCATGATTACATAACTAAAAAACTAAAATAAAAACGTACCTTATAAAATAAAACTCGTCTTGACGTAAGTCGTCCTCCTCAAACGCTATCCTCTCCATGACTGACTACCACTCCCTTACCTCCTTCCTTTCTTATCACTCGCACTAATGGCGTCAATCGGTTCACTTGCCTCTCTCGCTGCAGTGGAACTTTGTAAAACTTTTAACAACCTTTTCGAAATTAAACAATTAAACCTTCCAAAATCAATTCAACAATACTTGATACAAATTTACTTTTCTAAAAAAGACGGTCCACCACAGTATCACTTTGAAAACGTGAGGCTGGACACTTTTCTAAATTGGCCAGTCCCATTCCTCAACCCACATGTAATGGTAAAAGCTGGCTTTTATTATTTAAATTATAGCGATGCAGTTCGCTGTTTCTCATGTGGTATACATATTGGATGTTGGGAAGAGGGTGATATTCCATTTGATGAGCATAAAAAATACTCTCCAAACTGTAGGTTTGTTAATGGCCTACCTTTAATTCAATTTGCTGGTAGAGATGTTTGTGGAAATAATTAGCTGAATTTTGCAACTAACAGTGCCTGTACCTTTCGAGCGACTGTATGAATGTGGCTCTGGGGCGTAAAAACCCGTATCCAAAAGCGAATGTGGCTCTGGAGCATAAAAACCCGTATCCAAAAGTGAATGTGGCTCTGGGGCGTAAAAACCCGTATCCAAAAGCGAATGTGTGTTGCTTGTTAGGTAAGGCTTTACAATTGGCAGGGAGACAGTAAACTTTATTTCTATTATTTTTATGGTTGATTGCCACCGTATAGAGCGAGGTTGGGGCTCTATACAAAAAAAAAAAAAACAAATAAATTGTTATTCTTTACTTGAATCCTTCCATTCTTCTACTATGAGTGTAAGAGAGCAGATAGCAAGGGAGCTACATGCTCCAGTTAGAAAAAAATTCCCTACTAGACCTGTAGAAGTTAAGGGAATACAAGACTTGTTCCAAGCTGACTTGGTCGAAATGATACCTTATTCTAAACAAAACCAATGGTACAAGTACATCTTAACAATAATAAACTGTTTTAGCAAATACGCCTTTGCTGTCCCATTAAAAGATAAGACTGGTCCAGAAATCGTTAAAGCCATAACACCCGTATTAAATTCCAATAAAATGAAACATTTACAAACAGATGCGGGTAAAGAATTCTACAACGTAGGATTCACAAAGCTAATGAAAAAATATGGTATAAACCATTACTCGAACTACAGTGATAAGAAGGCGTCCATCGTAGAGCGGTTCAACCGTAGCCTTAAATCATTAATGTGGCGAAAGTTCACGGAGCAAGGTAAGTATCAATGGGTCAAGATACTACCTTCTTTGTTGGAAGAATACAACACAAGAAAACATAAAACTATTGGCATGGCTCCAAGTCATGTGAACAAAAGAAATGAAAACATAGTCAGAAAAAACATTAATAAAAATAGAAAAAAATACAAGAAAGTGGATAAAAAGGTCTGTTTTAAAGTAGGCGACAAGGTGAGGATAAGTATGTATAAAAAAGTCTTTGACAAAGGATACCTACCCAACTGGACTAACGAGATATTTACTGTGTACAAAGTCCAAACTCCTATTCCTACAACCTACCTCCTCAAAGACCATACTGGTGACGTCATCAAAGGAAGTTTCTACGAAAAAGAGCTACAGAAATCCAAAACAGATTATGTATACCTGGTTGAAAAAGTACTTAGAAAAAAGGAAACAAATTATTAGTTAAATGGGTAGGATACGACGGTAAACACAATACATGGGTGAACAAGAAAGACTTTGGTATAAATAAAGACTTCCCTTACACTTTCATTCATAACTCAACAATGCGTGTTATTGAACAGGACACAAAGCTACCTGTCGAAAACTTTGACATGTACACTATACGCACAGGTAGTGACATTAAACACGGACCAATATTTCCATCCACCATAAGGTGCATAGTGGCTGGACCGAGTAATTGTGGTAAAACAAACGTTGTTTTCAACATGTTGTTCAATCCAAACGGATTAAGGTTCGAAAATGTTTACATTTTCTCAAAGTCCCTACATCAACCCAAGTATCAATTTTTAAAAAGTGTTTTACCCAAGGAAATTGGATACTTTATATTTGATGAAAATACTAAAGTCTTACCACCTAAAGAAGCTAAAAATAACTCCATTATGATATTTGACGACATTGCGTGTGAAAAACATGATAATATACGCAACTACTTTACCATGGGCCGACATAATAACATTGATTGCTTTTATATAGGACAAACCTACAGTAGGATACCCAAACAGTTGGTGAGAGATAATACAAACTTGATTATTTTATTCAAACAGGACGAAACAAATCTCAAACATGTTTACAATGATCATGTAAATACAGACATGACTTTTGAAAAGTTTCGAGAAATGTGCGCTTTAGCTTGGAAAGATAAGTACAGTTTTTTCTGTATTAGTAAGGACTGTGTATTGGATAAAGGGAGATACAGAGTTAGCTTTGACAAGTTTCTAGTCTCGTAATATAAATACGACCTACTTTAATTTTCAACAACAGTTAGCGACAAGCCTCTGTGTGATCCACAACTAGAACAAACTCTTTTTCATTTATAAACATGTCGCAAAACAGTAAACATCAAACTCTTACGAGAAGAATTATACAGCTGCAAGATGCTGTCCGCCGCAAGGATCGTGCTTTCAAGTTGGGTAACATGTATACCGAACAAACATTAGAAAAACAGTACAAACCAATTTTAACTGAACTTAGAAACAGAACGGATATAAAAAATGAACCGAAGGAGGAGCCTATGGACCTCAGTGTGGACGAGCAGGATAATTTTAAGCCAGATTATATGTCAACACCTAAAGGACCATCGTGGAACACACAAGTGTTTGAAACCTCGTCTCCCCCCCACCCTCAGTTAGTCAATTGATACAAAGCCCCGCAAAGTTTCACGAGGCGTCACAGTACGTTTTAGAGACATTTAACGCACCCATAACACAAAAATACATGTTAAAACTTTTAAAAGACGAAGCCGGTGTTAAGAATAAAATGGACAACATATACGGACCACATATAGACGGTGATAAATTAAAAGTGGGTAATCAACTGCTTACATTTGACAACGAAGGAAACATTCACTTGAACAATGTACAGTACAGAGGAACTGAAGGCCTTTACGAATTATTATTTAAAAGGCAACCCGATGAAAAGGTACACACACAAGATGATTTAGACGCTTATAAAGATGTACTGATAAAAACAAATGCGCATAATAAAGGTTATTTACCTCATAATCACATTAACCGACCGACAAAGTCCATAAAATATAAAAACATAATTTCCGTATTATTCCCCAAACAAATGTACGGTAAAGGGCTAAAAGACTTTGGATCACGTGACATTTCCTATTGGGACAATCCAAACGAATTATGTGATAGATTAAAACTTATTATAGCTTCAACAGAGGCCGGAAATGGCAACCATAGGAACGAAATTCAAAACACAATCGAGGAATTAAAAGAAGCTAAAATTATTTCAGGAGCTGGTAATAGCCGATACAAAGCATTAATCGGTTGAGATTCGACTAGTAAACATGGATACTTTACCAATTGAGGTTAAAATGCAGATTTTACTTAACCTACCAATTGAACAAGTTAGTTTCATTACAGACTCGTATTTTTGGTTTCTTTACGAGAAATTACACTCACACAGTAATAAAAAGTTTAAACAGTTTTCTTGTTTGGCAAACTATACAATCAACCGTACTCTTGGACAATGTGACTATGTGAGGTCACTGTATGGTAAAGCCTTATACCTCGGTCATATTGACGAGACCTTCCAAACAGTACATTTCAAAGTATAAAGTGACGAACCTCGTTGGTTTCATATTTTTTTAAAAAAGGAGGGTAAACACAGTTATTGTTTAAAATTCTATCACGTTTTCCAAAGTGATTCTGAAAATGACATCGGAAAGAAAGTCGATTTACAGTTGGCAATATCTAAGACAAACACAACAGTGGGGATATATTACAGATTAAAAAGACAAGTACCACCACTATACGAAACAGAACTACTTGCACTGTTATCTTTAGACCCCTTTTGGCATGACGAATACATACCAAACCATACAGAACTATATGCATTTATAAGTTTGAACCCCGAAATAGTAGAATCTGACCATATTTCGTCTTTTATTAAACAAAACGAAAGAATTATTGGTATTATAGACCCACAAACACCATGTATGTGTGATTGGCGATTCGAAGATGAATGATGGTTCGACAATTAATTTGATGATTGTCATTATAGGGAAGCTTATTTAAATGGAAGAAACAAATATAGAGATACCTTACATCATTGGGATGAAAATAATCATGACCGGTACTACTCTTTTCCTATAAATTTAGATCCGTGCTTAAGAAAGTATTTTAGTTATTTTTATACGTATATATAAACAGACACAGTCTGATTTCATCAGTTAGATTATGTCTGTGGACAAGTTTGGACGTGTCTTGCCCTCAGAGGGCAATGTAAGTGGCAAAGGACCACAGGGCGAAGGTTTTAAACCAACACCTGAAGGAAACTATGATATTGAAAATAAACGAATGGTTAACGTCGGTGTGCCCGTGGCAGACAACGATGTTGTTACGAGAACATACTTTGAGGCTAACACAATGCCAAACTTACAAAACAGCTATTCTGCACGTAACAAAAGAATAGAAAATTTAGCATCAACAAAAGAGCTCGGAGATGCCGTGAATTTAAAAACTATAGGTGAACAATGTGTACTGTACCAACAAAAGCAGTCAACGTAGGAGATAGGCTTATAACAAGGGTAAAGGACCCTACAGGTCCGAATCATGCGGCGACCAAACGTTACGTAGATGCTGCCGTTCCTGTTAAAACTAGTAGTTATTGGAGTTTTGAAAAGCAACGTTTAGTTTCTGTAGCTGACCCACATGATAATCAAGATGCTGTAACCAAGTCATATCTAGTGGCAAACTGTCCAAAGAAACGCAAGGACGACTGGGACTTTGATAATATGGGAATTAAATCTGTTAGAGATGCGAAAGAAATGGACGAGGCTGTAAACCTAAAATTGTTAACCGAAGCAAAATCGCATATTTTGGAAATATTAGGTTAACAAACAACAACTATAGGTTCAGTGCTGACATCACTTAAAGATACGGTTAGTGCACTGGAGGGGCGGATTTATGAAAACAGCGTTAAATCTGAAAAACAACTTAAAAATTCGGTCAGGTACTTTTTTCCCATATTCATGGTGCTAAAGGGCGGAGTAGAGAAACACTGACCGCCGATAACTACATAAACTGGACTGAAATTTTCGGTGAACAAGGTGAGGGGTAATATAAAGTGAAATATAGCTAAGTCCCTGCATTCTTCAACTAACCTTCGTTAGAGAGACACAAAATGAAGAAGAAATCGTCACGTCGCGGAAGAGGACTTGTATCTAGTGCACTCGAAGGAATTGGAAGTTTAGCTGGAACAGCCTTAAACAGGGGTATTGATCTACTGCCAGTAGAACTTCACCTGCCAGGATACAGGTACTGTGGGGGTGGCACCAAGTTAAAGAAGAGATTAGCTCGTGGTGATCAGGGAATAAACGGTCTGGACGAAGCCTGAAAAGCCCACGACATAGCCTACTCACAGTATTCAGACACAGCGTGGAGAGCGCAAGCTGACAGAGCCTTGGCCGAACGAGCTTGGCAAAGGTTTAAGGCATCAGATTCGTCTGTAGGTGAGAAAGCCGCAGCTTGGGTAGTTACAACAGCCATGAAGGCTAAAGCAAAGTTGGGCGGTTCTCACAAGAGAAAGAAGGGTAAGGGCTTGTATCTAAGACCCTGGGTAGGTCGAGGTGTTAAGAATGCACCTAAAAACAAGAAGAAATGCACTTGCAAGAAGAAAAAAAAACTTCAAATTAGTCTACGTTCCCGGACATGCCCTATCAAACCACGAACTTGTTACCTACGCTAAAAAGTTAAACATTCCACACTTTCGAGGTGTTTACATGAGGGACACACTTCCGAATAAACCTAGATTGAACGAAAGTGCAATTATTAATTTGGACAGTATACAAGGGGAAGGAACACATTGGGTTTGTTATAAAAAGCTAGGTAACGAGGTTTTGTACTATGACAGGTTTGGTAACTTGCGTCCTCCTATGGAATTGATTATGTATTGGGGTCCCAGTGTTAATATAAAGTATAACAATGATAGACAACAGGATTTTGACTCAGTACTTTGCGGGCACTTGTGTTTAAAGTTCCTCGTTGATAATGTTTTGCCTTAGTGGACAGAGTTCAACGCTAAGTTGTGACATATTTCCTTGGATCGATTTATCGACAGGTGATTGGGAAATTGGTTTGATCGATCTCACAACGTACAACTCAATACCGAATGTAGAAGAAAATGTGAACGACACATTCCACTACGGGGACACTGTAATGAAAATTCCGACTGGCTCCTACGAGATTAGCGATTTAGAGAATTACATTAACAATAACATAAAAACTGGTGTAAAATTCAGTTTAAAACCAAATAATAGTACTTTGAAAGTCGAAATTAATTGTAGCGAGTCCATTCACTTTGAAACAGGAAACAGCCTGGCTACCTTGCTCGGCTTTAATAAAGCTGTATACGAAGCCAATAAAACTCACATGTCTGAGAATGAAGTTAACATTAACTCAGTAAATGTCGTTCGAGTCACATGTAACGTGACAAGAGGCTCGTATCAGAACGGTCAGGAAAGCCATATAATACACGAATTTTATCCGTCAGTTCCACCTGGCTACAAAATAATTGAAACGCCTCATAACGTGATATATTTACCTGTGAGTGTGCAAGCTTTGAATTACATTATTTGTGAGCTGAGAGATCAACAAGGGAAGTTGATAAACTTTAGAAACGAAACAATTTCGTTACGCTTACACTTAAGACGAAGCAATGGGATTAGTATTTAGGGAAACAACTGTGCCGAAACAGGTCATTAGACGTAAAACACTCGAGGTGTTAACATCGAGCAATACAAAGCTTTTAAGGTCCTTAGGATTTAAAATAAAAATAAAAAATGTTGGAAATTGAGGGAGAAGTCGAATACAGCGATGTTATTACAAGCTGTGAGTATCACACACACAAACCGTACGCCTCTTCAACTTTCAAAAACAATGATGAAATACGTATCGCCGTCAGTCAACAGGACATTATTACTGCTCCGTTTGAAAGTTCTCTGCATATTTCTGGTAAAATTACAGCCAAAAAGGTTGGTGGTGTAGGCGCAGACGTGTCTCTGATTAATAACGCTATGGCGTACTTGTTTGAAGATATTAGATACGAAATTTCTGGTATAACAGTGGACCGTACTAAAAACTTGGGTGTTGTATCAACTATTAAAAGTTTACTGTCACTTAGACAGAATGAAACAAATGCATTGGAAAATGCTTGTTGGTTCGGTCCAGAGTCATCAAAAAAAAAAACCGAGTTTACTTTTGCCGTTCCATTAAAATTACTCTTTGTTTTCATGGAAGATTACAGGAAAATTATTGTAAATATAAAACAAGAATTGATTCTGCTGTGGTCAGCCAACAACACGGATGTGATGTTATCAGAGGATGCGCTATCACACACTCTGGAAATAACCGACTTGTACTGGCGTGTGTCACACTTGACTGTTTCCGATAGTTACAAAGAAAAACTTTTAAGACTCGTTAATAAAGACACACCGATTCATCTTCCCTTTAGGTCGTGGGAGTGTCATGAATATCCCACGCTCCCACAAACAAAGAGACATAATTGGACTGTAAAAACGTCATCGCAGATAGAGAAACCCCGCTATGTGATACTAGCGTTTCAAACTGATAGGAAAAATAACATAAAAATGAACATGTCAGGTTTTGACCATTGTGATTTAATAGATATCAAGTTATACCTCAATTCAAGTTACTATCCCTACGACAATATCCGAGATGATTGGAGTTTATTCTATGAAATGTACGCCAAATTTCAGTCTTCATACTACGGTGTTTCCAATTCACCTATCATGGACTTGGATACTTTTAAATCGAAATGTCCAATCTTTGTAATTGACTGCTCCAAGCAGAATGATTCAATCAAGTCTGGACCTATCGATGTACGCATCGAATTTGAATTTAAAAATAATATACCGGACAAGACTGTAGCTTAATGTTTAATAATTCACGATGCACATTTAATGTACAATCTTTTAACAAGTACAGTAAGAACGGTTATGTAATAAAAGGGGGAGGGGGAATAATATTTAATAATCAAACTAAATTAATTTATTCAGTTGAGAGGATGGAGCCGTCAAGACAAAACCCACAGTAGTCATGTCGACACCGGCTGTGGTGGAGTTTCATGGGTTCAAAGGCAATCGCAATAGATTTATCGTTAAAGAATTTGTCGTTGTGGGTCCTTTTGTAAATGTAAATATAGTTTTCAAGTCTCCTTATCCTGAAAGTAAGTTGAATAGTGCTGCTCGGAAAGCTAACAATTGGTGTGAGCGTAAGTTTCACAAAATACTTTGGGAGGAGGGATGTGTACCTTTTAACTTCAAACTAGTTCGTAGCGTACTAAAACCTTTTGATATAGTCTATACCAAAGGGTTGGAGAAAAAGTTATTTCTTTCCAAATTTCACGGGAATGTTCGGGAAATCGACGAGTCTTGGAAAGTTCCCGACATGTATACGTTTTTACCTTGTTGTTTACCGCAACATGCTAGTGATGGCAAGTTTGCCTTAGTAAGTGCTCAGTTTTACTACAAAAAGTTGCTTGCTTTTAAATGTGTGTAATTTTACTGTGAAAATTTTGATAAAAATTGTTACTATCGTATCCATAGCTCTGTGTGAATGTGCGTCCTATGGCTGGCCTAAACTCCATAAGTCCAGGACATGAACTGTCGAGGTGAGGGCGGCCCAAATTCAATAAAAAATCGCCCGACTGTTCTCTAAGGCAGCCGTAAAACGCGTAAGACCTGCGGCGGTCCTGCAGCTTGGGGCTGGGCTAATCCCCGTAAGACCTTGAGTCGCAGTCCGGGCCCTCGTAAGGTACGTGTATGATTGAATGTTACACTCTATGGCTGGCTTAAACTCTGTAAGTCCAGGGTGTGAGTAAGGGATATTTTAGTAACAAGAAATATAAAAGCCCATTATAAGTTTGTACGTCACATTGAAAGGCTTCTCCAAGTAAAGTGGCGGCTAGACTTATAGGGGATCCAAAAAAAGTATAAAAAAAACACACAAAAATAATACTGGGAGGTAGCAATTTTGTTATGGAGTGGCTACCACCGTAGCTTGCGATGGTTGGGGCAAGTTACATTAAAGTAAGTGAGATTGGGCCTACTGGGGAAACTCACTATAAAAAACGCGCCGAGATCCTACCTCTTGTGTGGTGTGGAAACTGGATCAGAGCACACGCTAGGAAAGTAGTTACAAGTTTTGCCACCAGGTGCGCATTTGCACAAAGTAGCAAGTCCATGCGCATGCGTCACCCGCGCACATCTGATGCCGCCAGGTCCACTCCGATCGACGTTGCCGCTAGGGGCGCTGCGATCACGTCAGCCACATAGAGTATTACATTTATTATAGTGTATGGAATATTAAATTTGTTATAGTGTATATATGATTAGAGTAGCAAGTTCTCGCGCATGCGCGCCCGACCAGCAGACGACGCGTTAGCCATTTATTATAGTGTATTTTATATAGTATAAAGGCCGCCATCTTGGATGAGGGAATTTTGGGAGTGAATTTTCCCACGGGGTGTGAGTTGGCGCGGGAGGGAAAGACGCCATATTGGACAAAAAAGGGAATTTTATATAGTATAACATGGAAAAAGACGCCATATTGGACAAAAAAAGTGAATGTTATATAGTATAACAAGGTTAACAGTGAATTTTATATAGTATAACATGGAAAAAGTTAGTGTATTTTATATAGTATAACAAGGTTAACAGTGAATTTTATATAGTATAACAAGGTTAACAGTGCATTTTATATAGTATAACATGGAAAAAGTTAGGTTAAGAGTGTATTTTATATAGTATAACAAGGTTAACAGTGCATTTTATATAGTATGATGTGGGAATTTGGAGGGAAATTTGGGAATTTGAGGGAAATTTGAGGTTAGGGAAAGTGAGGTTAGGAAATTTGGCGGGAAATGGGCGCCGCCATCTTGGATCCGGTCACGTGACCGCTCTCGACCAATCAGAGGCCAGAAAAGTGGGTCTCGCTCCAGCAGTTTTTATCTACTGCCTAGGTCCTACGTACTATTTTGAAGTCAGTTTATGGAATATGGTTATTTAATATATAATGAACAAGAATTTCTACATGGAGTAAATACACATTATTATCATTCTATACTCCATTTTTCGTTTGAATGTATTTAATAGCATATATTTTTAACAAAAACAATATAAAAGAAAAAAACACAGCATGCTATGTTAGCTTATGGCTTATTTCACAAAGGCATTTTTGCTATATTAATAAAATTATGCTGTAACAAACAGGAATTACTTAAATTATAAATAGGAGACATCAACATTTTATGTTATATCCATATTTTATTTAAATTATCATTAAATAAGTTCAGTAGTAATTTTATATTGAGTTATATATGAAAAAAGAAACTAGTGTTCATCTTCATTTGGTTCATATAATGATTAAAAAGTTCATGTTCGATTCATTTAATTTCCGTTGTTGCTGTAATAAACAAAGAAAACAATACAGACTGGCAGTGCATTGTAGTATTGGCATCCTATGTATTCAGGGTGTGATTTAATGCCACTTCATTTGACCCTTATTATCGGGTATTATCAAATGATTGCATACTCCGTGATATATTCCCCACAAATTGTATCACCAAATAATTAATTGTTTTTTAATCAACATTTCTGTGTGTTGATGGTCTTCTTGACTTTATTCACTGTATTAAAAAAATTTAATATCCTCTTCCGTGTTCAATGCTGAATTAGAATGGCTAGGTAAACTTCTAAAAATGTATTGGAAGCCAGTTGGACAAAGTTGAAAGATATAATAACCCTACAAGTACATCTGCTGCTCTAATTTTACGAAATACCAACTTATTATTCATGTTAAAATTTAGTTTTATTATTTTAGAAGGATACTTCTCTAAAACACAATGATAAAATAGTTAATAGATTATATGAAAACAGAAAGAAGAACATATTTTGCCCTCTTGTTGAGTGTAAATATATTCCTAATCTGTAAGGTTGGTATACTATGTCTCGGTTACAACCCGTGTGTGTTTGTAAAGCAAAGTATTAATTTTATTTGTTTTGAATGCGTCAGTCTTTGTTGTATTTTCAATATAAGATATAGTGTTAACATGTTTATTGTTATTTTCAATATGATGTTATATTGTCATCATGCTAGGAGAGTAAAAATGGGAATGTTCCATTCCAACACCATTTTACATTCTTTGTGAATCCCTCTGGTCTGAGGAAGGTGAGCGTGGTTCACCGAAATCAAACATCATACATTTTCTGCGTTTTGTACTTGTATTGTAATATATTTGTGCATTTTGTGCTTATATTGTAATACATTTGTGTTGTGTGACGTTCACTTGTACTGTAAAAAGGAAAAGAAAAATCTTAAAATAAAAACTTTGAAAAGCAAAACTTTATTTCTTGTCTTCACTTTATAAATTTTAAGTAAACGAACGGAAAACGTACGAATCAAATTAGTAAAATAAATGTTTAATTATTTGATATCACACAACATAAATTTCCATCACAAGTACAAGTAACAAAGTTACAAGTTACTCCTTAACTATTGTAAAAGTGTATCAGGTACATGAATAACTAAACATACGTTAGAACGTATAAAAAATCTTTTTTAATTATTTTAAAATAAATTATCAATAGTAATTGGCCAGGTTTTTCGAAAAATGTTTTGGTGATATTAATTTGTTGATCTTCCGATTTATATTCCTATTTAAAAATTTGAATATAATGTAGCCTGTACCAAAATAACTTTAAAAAAATATGGTATTTGGAAATCACTGGAACAATTCAGAGTAAGTCTTAAGAAGTAATCTGGGAAAAATCCAGCTTACAGTATTTTCAATAACTAGTACAGGCATCTAAATATTGGATGCAGGTGTAGAACACGGTGATCGTGACGTTTATTGCGTAACCTAAAAGAATTTTATGTTGACTTTTGGTCTTCAGCGGGGAGGGGGAGGGGTAACAACGTGTTTAATGTAAATCCTCTTTAAGTGACCCCTCATTTTTAAGGGTCTGCAAAAAAATGAATATTTGTGAAAGCTAAAGTAACTAATCAACTCATTTTAAATGTTAATGTTTATTTTACCATATCTATTTTCATGTTTAAAAAAAGTATTTATCCAGTATTTAATAGTAATTAGAAGACGAAATTGTTCCTTTTGTTTTACTGAATTTAATTAGTCATTGGTTGTTAATGTTGCTATTTTCCTCATCTTCTTTAAAATTTGGTTCCATGTGCATAGTAATGTGGGGCTAACCTGGTAGTTTTCTGCCCTTCAATTACTTTTTTTAATTTGTTTGTAAGAAAGTTTTTAAGTCGTATTTAAGTGTTCTGTTAATAAAACGTTCCTTCCTTGTTATGTTTTCCCTGTTTCACCAAGTCCACCCTTAACAGCCATAGCTTAAAATCCTTGATATAAATTATTTCATAAATCTATTACTTGTTTTATGTTAGTGTTAGTTTCCTAGTTAATTAATTTTGTTTCTAAAGGAATTTTTAATTCAAGAATATTCTTTTTCGTATACCTTTTATACATATGTTGTCATCTGTTACTGTAATGCCGAAACAGTGGATTGTGAGAACTTGTTTAGTTGTATACTTAAATATATTTATTTTTGTTTTAATGTTGTTTTTACAATATCGTAGGCCAGTCTAATGGCATATTTTTTGGTTGATTATTTTATAACACTGTTTTATTGTTTCTAATATCCTTCGTAAAAACTTGTTAAATAAATTTGAAGAAAAGGGACGCTTTTTATCGGTCTATTTTTGTATTTCTATAAATATAATTCATTAAATAGGTATTAACACTTCTATTCCTTATGTCTAATTCAATATTTTTTAACTTTCTTAAGATTATTATACGCGATTCGGATTCCACATTAAGCTGTTACTTAGTTGCCCCCAATGATGGGCTATTATTATTGGCTCTTTCTAAAGTACAATCGATATTAGTTAGTAACAACGACTGCACTCGTAACACTCTTTCGCCTCTCATTATTCACCCATATATTGAAGATAGGTGATAAATAATGAGGTATAATTTGTATATAGTTGAAACATAATTGAACAAATTATACATTACGTGACCTACATTGCCTTTGTAAAATAGAGGAAATCTTAACTATTACTCCATTTACACAGTAATATTTACTCCAATTTATAAATATGATAAGTGATGTTATGTCCTTGCAAATTTTGTATTCAAAATAATTAAGTTTTGCAGAATAAAAACCATTTATTATCTAATATTGTATTTAAAGAACCAAAATTTAAATAATTCCAGAAAATACTAAAATTTTCAATCATATATTAGTTTTATTTTAACCACACAGACCCGTGAATTGACCAGTAGCCAAAGTTAGCCCATCATTTTATATCTAAAAATATCCCGTAAGCCATAAATGTTTTGTTTCCTTTTAACGAACTTTCTCATTTTTAGATTAATATTGTTGCTCCATTATACATACAATCAACGGTATCCCCGGTGTACGAAAGTAAATATTTATATTAAGTAATGTATCATACAACTTCATCTTATATGAATGCAAGATGTTGTCCCCAATCGTGCCTTCCAATACATATTCATGCATGACTCGTATTTCCATCTATTATACATACTAATTAAAACTACAGACTACTAACTAGGTATTGTTGTCTAATACTTGAAAATCTCATATAACTAAAGGCTCTCGTCAATTAGCTATATTTGTAGCAAAAATATATAGTTTAATTGAAATATATACAAACGTCACTACACCTGTTTTTAACACTGTTAATTTAAAACACAAATTGGAATATTTAGTATTTTCATTGTAATATGACAAATAACTATTTATTGCATTTTATTTCTGGTAATTAATATTACTTCTAGATTTTAGTAGGCATATGCCTAAATGATTTATTGTTTGTAAATATACTAATGATAGAAACAAAACATATAAAAAAAGGTAAGTTATTTTACTTAAATAACTTATTCTCCTAAATTGATATATTCCGTATCAATGGATCTCAACAATAGTATGCATATTTTGATTGTTGAATAATGTTCTGAGTTTTGTATACTATAACATACCAAAAACGTTTCCACACGAAACTTCTTGCAATAAATCAAAACCATATTATATTAATGACCTTAAAGTAATTAGAAGGCAAAGACGAGAAAGTTCGCTGAGCTTGAGAGGAGGTAAATGGTTTTTAATGGACCAAAATCTAATTTGCTAGAGTGAAATTAGCCAACATTTACCCCTTAATAGATCTAAGTTGGTTTGTAATCTCCATTTCCTGACGGACTTTATGTTTCATAAGATTTAGGCTTCCTTCTA
Source organism: Stictocephala bisonia (assembly GCA_035578905.1). Taxonomy (NCBI): domain Eukaryota; kingdom Metazoa; phylum Arthropoda; class Insecta; order Hemiptera; family Membracidae; genus Stictocephala; species Stictocephala bisonia. The sequence continues at coordinate 36,429 of JAQJVL010002351.1, read as the reverse complement.
CAGTCTCACCATAAACCTCAATTTACATTCCATTCGTCGATCAATGTCGTAAATGAAACAAAATAGATAATTTAATAATATATTATAAAAACAAACAGGATTTGTTTCACTACTTATGTAATACCTGACTTATGTTAATTACTGAACGTATAAACCTATTAAAAAGGTTATATTTTATATTAACCTTTTTAATGGGTTTATACGTGATAGGGTTAGTGCTTGTTTTACATATTAGGTGGCATCCAATTATGATCTCACATAGTGGTTAAATAAAGAATTATTTTAAAAAGTAAATATTGAAAAGTATTAAAATTCTTTTTTCCACACATTCTATGATATTGATACACTATTTTAATTTCAGTAACAAACATTGGTGGTTCCAAAATATCAACAATACTTATTGATTTAACGACACAAACGAGATGCCGTAACTATCACACACGTATGAACTTGGCGTGTGTAAAACTATTCAAGTATATCCTTTTCGGCGTAGATGGTACATATTCCGCTCTATTCACCTGACGAATATAGAAAAATAAGACTGATAACTACTGTCGACAATCATGCTCAAACCTGCCTATAGATAAAATAAACCTACAACGTAAACGTAAATTGACGTTCCTCATCCTTATCCAACAAATGTGTAAAATATGCTATGTAAGGACTATTTATGTACACCACGTTAATCCTTGTATATAAAGCCTATATAGAACATTTTATGGGTTAACGTAAGCTGACGTTACATATGTTGCTTCTGCTCGCATAACATATGAGCAATAATTATGTACCAATATATTTAACATAGTTTCAATCACGGATCCTAAAAAATTAAATTGTTACATTGAAAATAAGCCCTAGTATTCTATTAAATTATTTTCATTTATTAATTTTCTTTAGTGGATGGTTAATTTAAATTTCACGAATCGCTAAAGATCTTTTTTTTCTAAGATCAAATAAATTTTCCTCTGCACACTCCTGTATGATGCCAAATGACACAGAAAATATTACACATTATAGTGTTATATACGCAACCACCCACGCATACACGTACAATGGTATACGTAAGGTAAATTTAATTACACATACAAAGAATGTTTGCAGTTTTTTTTACTATTTGAATGTTATTTATTTGAATTATTGTTTTGTTTACTCTTGGTAACCTGAATATCACCAATTTATTATAAACCAAGTGAATCATGTGTAAATATCACCAATTTATTATAAACCAAGTCAATCATGTGTAAATATCACCAATTTATTATAAACCAAGTCAATCTTGTGTAAATATCACCAATTTATTATAAACCAAGTCAATCATGTGTAAATATCACCAATTTATTATAAACCAAGTCAATCATGTGTAAATATCACCAATTTATTATAAACCAAGTCAATCATGTGTAAATATCACCAATTTATTATAAACCAAGTGAATCATGTGTAAATATCACCAATTTATTATAAACCAAGTGAATCATGTGTAAATATCACCAATTTATTATAAACCAAGTCAATCATGTGTAAATATCACCAATTTATTATAAACCAAGTCAATCATGTGTAAATATCACCAATTTATTATAAACCAAGTCAATCATATGTAAATATCACCAATTTATTATAAACCAAGTGAATCATGTGCAAATATCACCAATTTATTATAAACCAAGTCAATCATGTGTAAATATCACCAATTTATTATAAACCAAGTCAATCATGTGTAAATATCACCAATGTATTATAAACCAAGTCAATCATGTGCAAATATCACCAATTTATTATAAACCAAGTCAATTATGTGTAAATATCACCAATTTATTATAAACCAAGTCAATCATGTGTAAATATCACCAATTTATTATAAACCAAGTCAATCATGTGTAAATTACTTAAAAATTAACTATTAGAATATTTTTATTTTATTTTTTCTACGCCAGTGGCAGTTTTTACTAAATATAAAAACGTTGTTAAGGTAAAATGGGCCAAACCCTTTAAACGAATTTTAAGTGGAACTTCCGGGATTTGATCCCGCGACCATTTCAATATAAAGCAGAAGTACTAGCCACTTACCTATCAAGAGGCACATTTTCAAATAAATAGCTCTTATGTAATGCATCATTTTAAAATTATACTTTTGCTTAATAAATTTGATCTCTATATAATTAAATATGCTTAAAGTAATAATATTATAAAATACAAAAAATGGCTTTAATTAAATTACGTAACGAGATTCTTTGAAAATTGCCTCAAACGAAATGAAATAACAATGTTTGACTGTGTTACAGGCAACAACAGTTGACAAAGCCCATGATAATATGATTTATTTTCATTTAACACAAACAGACTTTGATATGTATAAATGTTAAAATATCAGACGTGTTAGGGGTTTTATTGATCGTTTAAACTCGTAAATATGACATATAGCAGAATACTGCCTAATTAAATACATCTAGTTCCAATTTATTTAATTATACTTTTCCTAACTATAACTGCCTAATATTACTGTACAACATTGATTTAATTACTGCAATCCTAATAGGGATGTGCCAAACTGCTGTTTGAAAGAAGCAGCTTAGCTGAAAGCAGTTGGCATCACTAAGCTGCTTAATTAAGCTGATTATTAAAATCAGTTTAGCTCAGCTACAGCACACATATTGGCACGTTGTTTCTGTATACCGTTTTTGACTGAAAGTTGCTTAGCCAGCTTTAAACTTGGTTTTAATTAAATTATAAGATCAAATAAATTAGTTACACATACATGTAAAACAGTTACAGCAAGTCTACAAAGACAAGGCTATGAATGTTCTTGGAGATAGTTTAGTAACATTTGTGTACACCTTTCCATTACTAGAACATTTAATTCAAAGTATATCGTACATAATAACAATGCATCTCATCGCAACAGTGCAAGAGAGCTGCAGACATCAGCTGATATAGAAAAGCACTTACTGTTCACTGCTGTTGACCAATCTGCTTTCTTTAATTGTTGAACGAAGATAACTGCTTGACAAACTTGACATGACATTGATCTCTTTCAATAAAGTGTTTTTATATATATAAATTGTACCACCTTATGTTTAGTATCTATATTCCCGTTTTTAAACACAAAACTTTAGAAGTTACAAAAAAATATGACTTCAAATCACAAAGTATGCTACCAGTAACATAAAAAGTTAAAATGTTTATTGTAATGTTACAGTTTTAATAGGAAAATATAATAATATGATGCGTAGGACTAGCAATTGATTGATTAAAAAATATATCCATATTAAAATTAGTTGAAATCGTATGTCTTACCTAAATGTGTAAGGACAAAGTGATTCTAAATGTAATACAACCAAAGTAAACTAATCTTATAGTTATAATGTAAATCACTGCTGCCAACCTTTAATTGACAAAGTTCAGTCGTGATATGTTGACACGTGCGAGCATTTACATTTATTATGACTTGTTTATGGCACATAGCTTTCAATACAACATTGACCTATACTGATAGATTCTGTTAAATCAGTATTACTAAACAAGGAACTTTCCTAATTAAAACATCTATTTAAAGTAGAACAATGTGTCAAGTGTTCGTTTAATCTAGTTTATATGACACAATACACAATTATACAATGTATAGTTTATAAGCCATCATATGAAGCACTTTATAATATATTACAAACTATGTTTTGTTTTTCTTTGCGTATTTTTATTCAGTTACAAAATAAGGAGCATTATATTCTATTATACTTATATAAACAAGTATATATAATTGTTTAAACGTACTTTATAAAAATGTATAGGTACTTAAATATTTACTATGTGAAACTGACACAATTCATAAAAATATATGACTTATTATTATCCTTCTACTATATAATTGGAAAATGAGATTTGTCTAGTTCTTAGATCATTGCTTGTATGGTTTAGTTTAAGATTTTTTA
>JAQJVL010002351.1:0-30000 GCA_035578905.1 Stictocephala bisonia | reverse complement strand
TGTAACCTGAAACCTAGCATTCAAACCTTTTTTCAAGTTTTAAAAGTAAAATCCATGGCGTAAGTTGAAATAAATATTTTAAATACATTATACACAATATCCATAATACATTATTTATGTTTTTGTTATCTGCTTATTCAATACAAAACATTTATTTATAACTTTTGTATTATTTTCAGGACCGACACACCGCTTACGTTAGCTGAGATCTTAGAAGCCTTAGAAGACCCTGCGTCAGAATACACTGCGACTGATATCTATATATGTCCTCCTGACAATGACGACCCTCACAATATTACAGACGAAGAATCTGGAGAGGAAGATTCTAATGACCCAGATAGAGTGTGCCGTCGTCAGCTCCAAGCAGAGGCAGAGATTCGATTTAAAGGAATTGACAACGATGAAAATACACCAGGTGATCAATGTGGTGATGTTGGTGACACACGCCATGAAGACACAGAGGTAAGAACCAATAATTTACAAATAGCTACACATTCTAAAGCTGTAAAGAGGAAACCTGTTTTGAACGCCACACATGTTGCGCCTAAATCTAAAAAAGGGGGAATAAGCAGTGGAAAGCCTGCACCCAAATAAAAGATGAATCCCGTTCGAAACTGGGAAAAAGGCGACTTAGACTTCAGAAGAGAGGTAGGCCTTCAATGTGAAATGGGACCACCTTTTTTGTCATTGTCAGATGAATCTCATCCATTAGAGTTCTTCCAATGTTTCATGCCTGAAGATTTGGTTGAATACATTGTCAAATTTTCTGTTGTTTATGCAGTACAAACGAACTTGCCTAATTTTGAGCTAGACATTCCAGATTTTTATACTTTTTTAGGAATTTTGTTCTTGACAGGATACTTTCCCTTGCCTAGAAAACGTATGTTTTGGGAAAACAGTGACGATGTTCATAATACGCTTGTTTCTAACTCGATGCGAAGGAATAGATTTGATGAAATCCTGAGATTTTTAAATTTCTGTAATAATGAAGACACAGAAGTTGGAGATAAAATGGCCAAAATACGACCAGTTTTAGATAAACTAAACTTACTTTTCCTTCACTTTGCTCCTGCAGAACATAGATTGTCTGTTGATGAGTCAATGATCCCATATTTCAGGAGACACTCTTGCAAACAATATATTCGAGGCAAACCAATTAGATTTGGTTATAAAGCCTGGGTTTTAGCTGCCCGAAATGGATATTGTATTCAAACAGATGTTTACCAGGGCCGTAAAGGCACAGAAGCAGTCACACAACAGTTTGGGTTAGGGGAAAGAGTTGTGTTTGATTTTTGTAATGTCTTAGTACAAAAATTTCCTGGTATTAGATTTAGTTTTTATATTGATAATTTCTTTACAAGCCCCAAGCTGTTAGCTGAGCTTGGAAGATTGGAAAAGACTGCTACAGGTACCGTTCGGGCAAACCGAACAGAGAAATGCCCTCTACCTGACAAGAAAATGATGTCTATTCGTGAAAGAGGGGCATTCGAAAGTTACATTGACAAGTCAGACAACATAGTAGCTGTCGCCTGGAAAGACAACAGTGTTGTCACACTAATGTCAAATGAGCATGGTGTGGTGCCTCTTGGTGAAGCTAAGAGGTACTCTATGAAAGAGAGGAAGAAAGTTTCAATTCCTCAGCCATCTCTTATTGCGCATTACAATAGGAATATGGGAGGTGTCGATCTAATGGACAATAACATATCAAATTACAGAATAGGCGTTCGTGGAAAACGGTGGTATATCCCAATCGTCCTCTGGCTTTTTGATGTTGTGATGAGCAACTCTTGGTTTTTGGCTCGCTCTCAAGGAGTTACCTCGGACAGTCTTAGTTTCCGAAGAAGTGTGGTCCAGGCTTTACTTCAAAAATATGGACGTGCTCCTAAAGCAACAGGCCCTACAAGAGCATTGAAGAGGGCTTCAAACCCACTCCGTAGTGACCATGGAGGTCACCTTATAGTAACAGGCCAAAGTAGAAGAAGGTGTGTTTTATGTAAAAATAAAACTGTAAAAGCCTGCAAACGATGTGAGGTCACACTTCACGATACCTGTTTTGCAGATTTCCACAAAAACTAATCATTTGTTTAGTAAACATATGTTTGAAATGTGTTTGTAAATAAAGTTCCTACTGTAGAAACTTTATTGTGTTTTACTACAGCCTTAGTCCCAACGGGTCGTTAAAGACCCATGTAAAAAAAGTACCAATATGTTTAAAAATGAATATTTTGTTGTCATATTGGTATAAAATGGATAATTAATAATTGATTTTTCATAGTGGATAAAGTTTTTTTAGGAAAAAAAGTGTTGGGCTTTAATGGGTTTTAATGTAGTAATTGCTATGTAATACGTAGCAACAGATATAACAATAGTTTTCCTGAAGAAGTATAATTAGTACAAATTAATTAACTAAATGTTATGTTTGTATTAAAAAAATAACAAATAATTGAACATTATTTTCTGTTGTAATGAAATATATCTGATGTGGTAAAACATGTCAAATAACTTAATTATATGAAAAATTATACTATTTCAACAGATATTTTATTTATTAGACTTGTTTATATTATTATGTATGCTTATACAAATGCATGATTAATCATAAATGTAGTTCAATATGCTAATTTTATATTATAAATTTAACCTATGCAAATTAATAGATATATTTAGTTTTATTTTACAAACAGAAGTAAAAATTTTTATAAAATACAAATAACATTTTAACAAAATATAATTAGTTCAACGATTGTTTTAGTTTTGGCCTTTTATAATTCCGTTATTCATTATCAAGTCTTTACTAACGAAGCCACTTGGCTTGCCACTTTATTTCCCAGTAATTGTCACAGGGTAAACATGCTTAGCACGTCATCTTCGTCATTAGTCGTTCACACTGTTCATAATATAAGGGTGTTCCACAACAAGCCACTATTTTACAAGCCATAAGTTATTCATTATCAAGTCTTTACTAACGAAGCCACTTGGCTTGTCATTTTATTTCCCAGTAATTGTCACAGGGTAAACATGCTTAGCACGTCATCTTCGTCATTATTCGTTCACACTGTTCATAAGATAAGGGTGATCCACAACAAGCCACTATTTTACAAGCCATAAGTTATTCATTATCAAGTCTTTACTAACGAAGCCACTTGGCTGGCCACTTTATTTCTCAGTAATTGTCACAGGGTAAACATGCTTAGCACGTCATCTTCGTCATTAGTCGTTCACACTGTTCATAAGATAAGGGTGTCCAACATTACAAGCTCCTCGCCAGTCATAATAATAAAGTTATCCACAGTAAAATTATAAATGTACAATAGTTATTAATTAAGGGAATGGCAAAATATATACATTTATTAACGGCCAAAGTTTATATAAACTACCCCTTAATGGCCATAGTTTCATTTCATGTCTTTATTAAAACTGATTATTATATATATATATATATATATATATATATATATATATATATATATATTTTTTTTGCATGAATAGATATTAAGCATTTCTATACACAGAAATAACACTATATAAAGCAATAAACAAGTATTTGTCTTTATTTAACCACACTATATTCGTGCATCAAAATATTTTTACAAACTAGTTAGATCTAATAAATCTCTTTTTTTACCTTTAACTAATATAAACATTAGTTATTGAAAGCTTTGATCCAATTTAACCGTACTTAGTTATCTGTGCCATAGTAATTTATTTTGCTTTTTACATCAAATACATTTTTACAGTTAAGTTAAATAACAAAAACCAAAGTAAAATAATATGTAATGTAAATATATATAGTTTACATTAACTTGTTTTTACTTTTAAAACAATTGATTTCCTATTAACCAGAAAATTCAGAGAAAGCAAAATAAGAATTTTGAGAAAGCCAATTGTAAATATCAATGATAATTAGGTTAAGTGAATGTTTATTAACCGTGAAGAGTTTCTTGTGTGTATTTGGTGATACTCATACGTGACTATTCTGTGTGTATTTGGTGATACTCATACGTGACTATTCTGAGTGTTGGTATCCTTAAGAATAATATTAGGTAATTTTATTTCTGGTATTTTAACTATGACAATCCACGTAATATACTAAATGCTTAGTGTGTTTCAGAATAAAAAATGATTGAAATTAGATTGCAATATAACTCAATAATATTGCTACAAACATTAGGTTATAACAAAAATTTAATCAGATCACTTTAGATTTAAAGGAAGGACAGACACTAATATAGTAATTTTGTGAATTGATCACGCTTACAAGCAACACAAACTTAGATAACATAATACAGTATGCATTCCATGATATTACAATTCATAAATATATGTAAATATCGAAAAAAGATCTCAGTTGAAGAAATTAAGAAAACGTAAATAATTTAGATTATTGTATTGGAAATTCCATAAATCAAACAGCACATTTATTTTTTACATTGTTGCTTATTTAAATTAATGGGCTCATGCTATCGAAATTTCTTTCATTACTGCTGTCAGTAATGTTTATATTACTTCATTTTGTTAGAAAGGATTTATAAAATCAGATCCCGGTTCGTATATTTAAATTAGGTTATTAATTGCATAGCAAAAAATTAATGATAAGTTATAAGCTTAATTTAAATATGTATTTAATTACAAAAATAAAACTTGACAAAATATTTTTAGATTTCTTACTTACAGTAAATAAGTGAGATACCTACAAAAATTTAAACTGTATACGAGCTAGTTAGATCTGTTACTAGTTCCTTCCTTACTCAGAAGGAAGTAGTTACCTTTGTGTGTTAGGTACAATAGACCACTAATTAGGCTCATGTCTATCCGACAAACATTTTGTTTCTTAACTCTTTTTGTTGATACGCTAAACTTATCATCACAGCAATTATAGCCACCACATGATATCTGTTTGAAAAGAATAAATTTTTTTCTTAAACGTAGCATTGTCTGAAAGATTGTATTATTTTGGGACACGGAAGGCAAATGATTTCCACCGTAAATAGTTGTCAACGTAATCTTGTGTTAAAAAGAATAACTGGACATATTACTGTCTGGAAGTGATGGTTGTTTTTTGTTGCTCAAATGGCTGGGTATTTACACAAGGAACATTTGACTCCATACGCTGATTCTAGACCCAACCCGTGATCGATTACTCCGTTTTTGGCTAAATAGTCTCTTTTCATGAATCTCTTAGTTCCTTATTGACATCGAACCCAAACAACTCAGCTTATTACTAACTTAAAGTTAAATTATAAAGATTAAAGATTAAATAACTGAAGAATAAGTATGTTTCTGAATTCAAGATTTCATCCTCTAAATTTTAGTTAGGCTTGCTTTTCTAGCATGAATCGAACACATTTTTATAACATGAAATTCCTAAATAAGATCAAAACTAGAAAGAAAATAAAGTGTAATGCCAGTTTATGGATTCCGACTTAATTTTCATTAATTTATTTCAACTAAGGTAACTAAAACTCTCTTCCATATATCAGCAAAACATGTAGGTGCTTATGTCTTAGAAGGTTACCTCAATCGTCTAGTTTTAAGTTTTCTCATTAATACATTTTTCTTTCATAGTAGTTAGAAATTAAATGGATAGTGTAATGAGAGGTTAATTGAACAAAGTTGAACAGCATGGATACTCTGAAATATAAATAGTCTAAAACTGCACAAATTATTGCCCGAGAACTTTGAATCTCATTTCATCAATAATGCTTAGCATGTTGTTTTGTCAACTTTTTCAGATACCGTCCTAACAGTTCCCTGCAAGCATGTCTTAGGAAATATATTGAACAACCCAAAATAAACATTTGTATCTCACCTCACCTTTGGCCTGACAGCCATGAAGAAAGTTCGTTAATCACGGTGAGTGACAGGAGGATAAGTGATGGTAGTATAGTTCCAGTAATATATTAGCAGAGCTGAACACACCCTGATTGTAAATATCTTGTTTAATCATATATATTCATACAGCATACATTTGTACACCTCACCTCTGGCCTGACATCCGTGAAGAAAGTTCGTTAATCACGGTGAGGGACAAGAGGATAAGTGATGGTAGTAAAGTTCCAGTAATATATTAGCAGAGCTGAACACACCCTGATTGTAAATATCTTGTTTAATCATATATATATTCATACAGCATACATTTGTACACCTCACCTCTGGCCTGACATCCGTGAAGAAAGTTCGTTAATCATGGTGAGTGACAGGAGGATAAGTGATGGTAGTAAAGTTCCAGTAATATATTAGCAGAGCTGAACACACCCTGATTGTAAATATCTTGTTTAATCATATATATTCATACAGCATACATTTGTACACCTCACCTCTGGCCTGACATCCGTGAAGAAAGTTCGTTAATCACGGTGAGTGACAGGAGGATAAGTGATAGTAGTAAAGTCCCAGTAATATATTAGCAAAGCTGAACACACCATGATTGTAAATATCTTATTTAATCATATATATTCATACAGCATACATTTGTACACCTCACCTCTGGCCTGACATCCATGAAGAAAGTTCGTTAATCACGATGAGTGACAGGAGGTTAAGTGATGGTAGTAAAGTCCCAGTAATAGATTAGCAGAGCTGAACACAACCGGATTGTAAATATCTTGTTTAATCATATATATTCATACAGCATACATTTGTACACCTCAACTCTGGCCTGACATCCGTGAAGATAGTTGGTTAATCACGGTAAGTGACAGGAGGATAAGTGATGGTAGTAAAGTCCCAGTAATAGATTAGCAGAGCTGAACACATCCTGATTGTAAATATCTTGTTTAATCATATATATTCATACAGCATACATTTGTGCACCTCAACTCTGGCCTGACATCCGTGAAGGTAGTTGGTTAATCACGGTGAGTGACAGGAGGATAAGTGATGGTAGTAAAGTCCCAGTAATATATTAACAGAGCTGAACACACCCTGATTGTAAATATCTTGAATAATCATATATATTCATATAACATAGACTTGTATACCTCAACTCTAGTTTGACATCCGTGAAGATAGTTCGTTAATCACGGTGAGTGACAGGTGGATAAGTGATGGTAGTAAAGTCTCAGTAATATATTAACAGAGCTGAACACACCCTGATTGTAAATATCTTGAATAATCATATATATTCATATAGCATAGACTTGTATACCTCAACTCTAGTTTGACATCTGTGAAGATAGTTCGTTAATCACGGTGAGTGACAGGTGGATAAGTGATGGTAGTAAAGTCTCAGTAATATATTAACAGAGCTGAACACACCCTGATTGTAAATATCTTGAATAATCATATATATTCATATAGCATAGACTTGTATACCTCAACTCTAGTTTGACATCCGTGAAGATAGTTCGTTAATCACGGTGAGTGACAGGAGGATAAGTGATGGTAGTAAAGTCCCAGTAATATATTAGCAGAGCTGAACACACCCTGATTGTAAATATCTTGAATAATCATATATATTCATATAGCATAGACTTGTATACCTCAACTCTAGTTTGACATCCGTGAAGATAGTTGGTTAATCACGGTGAGTGACAGGTGGATAAGTGATGGTAGTAAAGTCCCAGTAATATATTAACAGAGCTGAACACACCCTGATTGTAAATATCTTGAATAATCATATATATTCATATAGCATAGACTTGTATACCTCAACTCTAGTTTGACATCCGTGAAGATAGTTGGTTAATCACGGTGAGTGACAGGTGGATAAGTGATGGTAGTAAAGTCCCAGTAATATATTAACAGAGCTGAACACACCCTGATTGTAAATATCTTGAATAATCATATATATTCATACAGCATACATTTGTACACCTCAACTCTAGTTTGACATCCGTGAAGATAGTTGGTTAATCACGGTGAGTGACAGGTGGATAAGTGATGGTAGTAAAGTCCCAGTAATATATTAACAGAGCTGAACACACCCTGATTGTAAATATCTTGAATAATCATATATATTCATACAGCATACATTTGTACACCTCAACTCTAGTTTGACATCCGTGAAGATAGTTGGTTAATCACGGTGAGTGACAGGTGGATAAGTGATGGTAGTAAAGTCCCAGTAATATATTAACAGAGCTGAACACACCCTGATTGTAAATATCTTGAATAATCATATATATTCATACAGCATACATTTGTACACCTCAACTCTAGTTTGACATCCGTGAAGATAGTTGGTTAATCACGGTGAGTGACAGGTGGATAAGTGATGGTAGTAAAGTCCCAGTAATATATTAACAGAGCTGAACACACCCTGATTGTAAATATCTTGAATAATCATATATATTCATATAGCATAGACTTGTATACCTCAACTCTAGTTTGACATCCGTGAAGATAGTTCGTTAATCACGGTGAGTGACAGGTGGATAAGTGATGGTAGTAAAGTCTCAGTAATATATTAACAGAGCTGAAAACACCCTGATTGTAAATATCTTGAATAATCATATATATATTCATATAGCATAGACTTGTATACCTCAACTCTGACCTGACACCAGTGAAGAAAGATCGTTAATCACGGTGAGTGACAGGAGGATAAGTGATGGTAGTAAAGTCCCAGTAATATATTAGCAGAGCTGAACACACCCTGATTGTAAATATCTTGTATAATCATATATATTCATAGAGCATACATTTGTACACCTCAACTCTGACCTGACACCAGTGAAGAAAGATCGTTAATCACGGTGAGTGACAGGTGGATAAGTGATGGTAGTAAAGTCCCAGTAATATATTAACAGAGCTGAACACACCCTGATTGTAAATATCTTGAATAATCATATATATTCATATAGCATAGACTTGTATACCTCAACTCTGGCCTGACATCCGTGAAGATAGTTCGTTAATCACGGTGAGTGACAGGTGGATAAGTGATGGTAGTAAAGTCCCAGTAATATATTAACAGAGCTAAACACACCCTGATTGTAAATATCTTGAATAATCATATATATTCATATAGCATAGACTTGTATACCTCAACTCTGGCCTGACATCCGTGAAGATAGTTCGTTAATCACGGTGAGTGACAGGTGGATAAGTGATGGTAGTAAAGTCCCAGTAATATATTAACAGAGCTGAACACACCCTGATTGTAAATATCTTGAATAATCATATATATTCATATAGCATAGACTTGTATACCTCAACTCTGGCCTGACATCCGTGAAGATAGTTCGTTAATCACGGTGAGTGACAGGTGGATAAGTGATGGTAGTAAAGTCCCAGTAATATATTAACAGAGCTGAACACACCCTGATTGTAAATATCTTGTATAATCATATATATTCATATAGCATAGACTTGTATACCTCAACTCTGGCCTGACATCCGTGAAGATAGTTGGTTAATCACGGTGAGTGACAGGTGGATAAGTGATGGTAGTAAAGTCCCAGTAATATATTAACAGAGCTGAACACAACCTGATTGTAAATATCTTGTATAATCATATATATTCATATAGCATAGACTTGTATACCTCAACTCTGGCCTGACATCCGTGAAGATAGTTCGTTAATCACGGTGAGTGACAGGTGGATAAGTGATGGTAGTAAAGTCCCAGTAATATATTAACAGAGCTGAACACACCCTGATTGTAAATATCTTGTATAATCATATATATTCATATAGCATAGACTTGTATACCTCAACTCTGGCCTGACATCCGTGAAGATAGTTGGTTAATCACGGTAAGTGACAGGAGGATAAGTGATGGTAGTAAAGTCCCAGTAATAGATTAGCAGAGCTGAACACACCCTGATTGTAAATATCTTGTTTAATCATATATATTCATACAGCATACATTTGTGCACCTCAACTCTGGCCTGACATCCGTGAAGATAGTTGGTTAATCACGGTGAGTGACAGGAGGATAAGTGATGGTAGTAAAGTCCCAGTAATAGATTAGCAGAGCTGAACACACCCTGATTGTAAATATCTTGAATAATCATATATATTCATATAGCATAGACTTGTATACCTCAACTCTAGTTTGACATCCGTGAAGAAAGTTCGTTAATCACGGTGAGTGACAGGTGGATAAGTGATGGTAGTAAAGTCCCAGTAATATATTAACAGAGCTGAACACACCCTGATTGTAAATATCTTGAATAATCATATATATTCATATAGCATAGACTTGTATACCTCAACTCTAGTTTGACATCCGTGAAGATAGTTCGTTATTCACGGTGAGTAACAGGTGGATAAGTGATGGTAGTAAAGTCCCAGTAATATATTAACAGAGCTGAACACACCCTGATTGTAAATATCTTGAATAATCATATATATTCATATAGCATAGACTTGTATACCTCAACTCTAGTTTGACATCCGTGAAGATAGTTGGTTAATCACGGTGAGTGACAGGTAGATAAGTGATGGTAGTAAAGTCCCAGTAATATATTAACAGAGCTGAACACACCCTGATTGTAAATATCTTGAATAATCATATATATTCATATAGCATAGACTTGTATACCTCAACTCTAGTTTGACATCCGTGAAGAAAGTTCGTAATCACGGTGAGTGACAGGTAGATAAGTGATGGTAGTAAAGTCCCAGTAATATATTAACAGAGCTGAACACACCCTGATTGTAAATATCTTGAATAATCATATATATTCATATAGCATAGACTTGTATACCTCAACTCTGGCCTGACATCCGTGAAGATAGTTCGTTAATCACTGTGAGTGACAGGTGGATAAGTGATGGTAGTAAAGTCCCAGTAATATATTAACAGAGCTGAACACACCCTGATTGTAAATATCTTGAATAATCATATATATTCATATAGCATAGACTTGTATACCTCAACTCTGGCCTGACATCCGTGAAGATAGTTCGTTAATCACGGTGAGTGACAGATAGATAAGTGATGGTAGTAAAGTCCCAGTAATATATTAACAGAGCTGAACACACCCTGATTGTAAATATCTTGAATAATCATATATATTCATATAGCATAGACTTGTATACCTCAACTCTGGCCTGACATCCGTGAAGATAGTTGGTTAATCACGGTGAGTGACAGGTGGATAAGTGATGGTAGTAAAGTCCCAGTAATATATTAACAGAGCTGAACACACCCTGATTGTAAATATCTTGAATAATCATATATATTCATATAGCATAGACTTGTATACCTCAACTCTGGCCTGACATCCGTGAAGATAGTTCGTTAATCACGGTGAGTGACAGGTGGATAAGTGATGGTAGTAAAGTCCCAGTAATATATTAACAGAGCTGAACACACCCTGATTGTAAATATCTTGTATAATCATATATATTCATATAGCATAGACTTGTATACCTCAACTCTGGCCTGACATCCGTGAAGAAAGTTCGTTAATCACGGTGAGTGACAGGTGGATAAGTGATGGTAGTAAAGTCCCAGTAATATATTAACAGAGCTGAACACACCCTGATTGTAAATATCTTGAATAATCATATATATTCATAGAGCATACATTTGTACACCTCAACTCTGACCTGACACCAGTGAAGAAAGATCGTTAATCACGGTGAGTGACAGGAGGATAAGTGATGGTAGTAAAGTCCCAGTAATATATTAGCAGAGCTGAACACACTCTGATTGTAAATATCTTGTATAATCATATATATTCATAGAGCATACATTTGTACACCTCAACTCTGACCTGACACCAGTGAAGAAAGATCGTTAATTACGGTGAGTGACAGGAGGATAAGTGATGGTAGTACAGTCCCAGTAATATATTAACAGAGCTGAACACACCCTGATTGTAAATATCTTGAATAATCATATATATTCATACAGCATACATTTGTACACCTCAACTCTGACCTGACACCAGTGAAGAAAGATCGTTAATCACGGTGAGTGACAGGTGGATAAGTGATGGTAGTAAAGTCCCAGTAATATATCAACAGAGCTGAACACACCCTGATTGTAAATATCTTGTATAATCATATATATTCATACAGCATACATTTGTACACCTCAACTCTGACCTGACACCAGTGAAGAAAGATCGTTAATCACGGTGAGTGACAGGTGGATAAGTGATGGTAGTAAAGTCCCAGTAATATATTAGCAGAGCTGAACATACTCTGATTGTAAATATCTTGTATAATCATATATATTTATACAGCATACATTTGTACACCTCAACTCTGACCTGACACCAGTGAAGAAAGATCGTTACTCACGGTGAGTGACAGGTGGATAAGTGATGGTAGTAAAGTCCCAGTAATATATCAACAGAGCTGAACACACCCTGATTGTAAATGTCCTGTATAATCATATATATATTCATTCAGCATACATTTGTACACCTCAACTCTGACCTGACACCAGTGAAGAAAGATCGTTAATCACGGTGAGTGACAGGTGGATAAGTGATGGTAGTAAAGTCCCAGTAATATATTAGCAGAGCTGAACACACCCTGATTGTAAATGTCATGTATAATCATATATATATTCATTCAGCATACGTTTGTACACCTCACCTCTAGCCTGACAGCCGTGAAGAAAGATCGTTAATCACGGTGAGTGACAGGTGGATAAGTGATGGTAGTAAAGTCCCAGTAATATATTAGCAGAGCTGAACACACCCTGATTGTAAATGTCATGTATAATCATATATATATTCATTCAGCATACATTTGTACACCTCACCTCTAGCCTGACAGCCGTGAAGAAAGATCGTTAATCACGGTGAGTGACAGGTGGATAAGTGATGGTAGTAAAGTCCCAGTAATATATCAACAGAGCTGAACACACCCTGATTGTAAATGTCCTGTATAATCATATATATATTCATTCAGCATACATTTGTACACCTCAACTCTGACCTGACACCAGTGAAGAAAGATCGTTAATCACGGTGAGTGACAGGTGGATAAGTGATGGTAGTAAAGTCCCAGTAATATATTAGCAGAGCTGAACATACTCTGATTGTAAATATCTTGTATAATCATATATATTTATACAGCATACATTTGTACACCTCAACTCTGACCTGACACCAGTGAAGAAAGATCGTTACTCACGGTGAGTGACAGGTGGATAAGTGATGGTAGTAAAGTCCCAGTAATATATCAACAGAGCTGAACACACCCTGATTGTAAATGTCCTGTATAATCATATATATATTCATTCAGCATACATTTGTACACCTCAACTCTGACCTGACACCAGTGAAGAAAGATCGTTAATCACGGTGAGTGACAGGTGGATAAGTGATGGTAGTAAAGTCCCAGTAATATATTAGCAGAGCTGAACACACCCTGATTGTAAATGTCATGTATAATCATATATATATTCATTCAGCATACATTTGTACACCTCACCTCTAGCCTGACAGCCGTGAAGAAAGATCGTTAATCACGGTGAGTGACAGGAGGATAAGTGATGGTAGTAAAGTCCCAGTAATATATCAACAGAGCTGAACACACCCTGATTGTAAATGTCCTGTATAATCATATATATATTCATTCAGCATACATTTGTACACCTCAACTCTGACCTGACACCAGTGAAGAAAGATCGTTAATCACGGTGAGTGACAGGTGGATAAGTGATGGTAGTAAAGTCCCAGTAATATATTAGCAGAGCTGAACACACCCTGATTGTAAATGTCATGTATAATCATATATATATTCATTCAGCATACATTTGTACACCTCACCTCTAGCCTGACAGCCGTGAAGAAAGTTCGTTAATCACGGTGAGTGACAGGTGGATAAGTGATGGTAGTAAAGTCCCAGTAATATATTAACAGAGCTGAACACACCCTGATTGTAAATATCTTTTATAATCATATATATATTCATTCAGCATACATTTGTACACCTCAACTCTGACCTGACACCAGTGAAGAAAGATCGTTAATCACGGTGAGTGACAGGTGGATAAGTGATGGTAGTAAAGTCCCAGTAATATATTAACAGAGCTGAACACACCCTGATTGTAAATGTCCTGTATAATCATATATATATTCATTCAGCATACATTTGTACACCTCAACTCTGACCTGACACCAGTGAAGAAAGATCGTTAATCACGGTGAGTGACAGGTGGATAAGTGATGGTAGTAAAGTCCCAGTAATATATTAGCAGAGCTGAACACACCCTGATTGTAAATGTCATGTATAATCATATATATATTCATTCAGCATACATTTGTACACCTCACCTCTAGCCTGACAGCCGTGAAGAAAGTTCGTTAATCACGGTGAGTGACAGGTGGATAAGTGATGGTAGTAAAGTCCCAGTAATATATTAACAGAGCTGAACACACCATGATTGTAAATGTGACTAAACGCTTGCAAACCCTTCTTTAACTAACTTTAATATTAGGTTAAGGAATACTTTTAATTGTTTATTAAAACCATCTAATGAATATTAATGGAAAACCACTATAAATCAAGACATAGGACGTATGGTTTTTTTTATACTGGTTGTAACAATGAATTCGTCACAAAAATAACTAATACAAAATTTAATAATATTGAATGTTGTAAGTGGTTCATTTAGTTTTAAAGCCATTTTATTGACTAAAGAAGGCTTAGTAAAACATATTTAAACTAGCTCACCATGGTTGCCTTATAAGATACTATGCAATAGGCTAAGAGCATCCAAGTGATTAAAAGTAGTTGCTGTTCTGAAACCTTACAAAGAACCTGAACGAGTGGAAAGTCATCGCCCAATAACTAAACACTTTCAATAAGCTTATAAAAAGTTCAATTAATACATTTTCTTTAAGTTGTTACACACTATTTTAATTGTAGAATTAATAAAAGAGCTATGAAAAAAGTAAATGAATAAAAAAGTAATTTGACCAGAAAATTGTGCCTATAAGTCATACACAATTATGTCCTGTCAGGAGCGTTTGGTAGAGGGTAATATGGAGGTGGAGATAAGAGAAGGGCATCCTGCCCTTTGGAATACAGATAAGACTTCAAAACTGAACAGGCTAAATTGTTGTTCGACACTACCTTTACGCAAACGCGATCGAGCAAGATATTTGTGGCTCTACAAAATGTACAATAACTTAGCCAATGGATTTTTATTTATTTATTTATTTATTTTTTTTTGTGTGGGATGTTGGATTTAAGTGGTAAATGTAATAGAGGAAGGCCGTGTTATTAATAATCTGAATAGATTAATTTAATAATTTAATATCAATGTTAGGACAAGTTAGAGGCTGTTCATCAATCTAAATTATATGCACAATAGGACATATTTTATAAACAGCAGGAAATATTGTGGGTTAATTATATTTACTTTGGTTTTGTATTATTTTTAAGTCTACTGGTAATAAAAAACAACAAATTACAATAAAACTAAGCACTATCTGCCTGTTGAGTCTCAAACTCTCACTATTCTCTGAATAGTACTAATTAAATTAAACTTGATAGATATATTTTTATCGAATGAATCCAACTTATTCAGTGTATTCAAGTTTCAAGTTCAGTCTTGTAGAGCTCCTAAAAGGCACAAAAAACAAAATAATTGTAAAAATAACCGAAATAAAATTAGGCCTATAAATTTGAGGAGAATTTAGTTGAATTTTCCGTCCATAACACTTCAGTAAATATATACTTTCAAGACTTCCTTTATAAGTTTTATATAGTTTATATATATTATAAAAACTTATGTCGTTTTATATAGTTAAATATCCAAATCTTTTGCATTAAGTATCGTTTGACTATAAACAGACACAGGTGAAAATATATATTTAATTTTATGAAATAAGTGTGTAAAAAAAAGTGGTACACTAGTATAATCTTTTTTATGGACATTAAACCATTACTAAGTCAATAGACGTGTTTTTACTGTGAGGTATTTTTTTCTTCATAAAACATTTACATAATACACCTGAAACGCAACATTGATTGATTTTTATTTATGACGTTAATTCCTTTCCTTACTTTTTGAACTATTTTGTATCTTGCTCACAAGATAGCTTTTTATAATGATATCGTGGGGGTTAAGTAACGCGTAATCCTGCTTACATCATAATCTCTTCTCGTAGCTCTTCAACTTAACGGAATGGCTCATAAGATCACTGTTTGGATATGAAGATGATCAAAGTTTTCCATATACTTGTGAGATACATATGAGCAGGAATGCATAATCGGAGAGAACAAGTTATTCAGCTCACGTCAAGAGGAATGTAAACGATATAGGCTTACATTCCGTTTTTCATTGTGTCTGAAATAAGAAAGATCGATCATAAACGATCACTGTTTGAAACACCTTCCTTATTGTCCTTTTTGAATAATGTAATTTACACTTACAGTTTAACCTTCTTGATAGGAGACCATAAGTCTTTTAAACTATTCATGGACCTGTAATTAAGTAAAAAATGTTGTGGGCCATATGGAGGAAAGACGATCTCTAACCATTTAAGAACATTATGCAAATATCCTTAATTTATAATAGTTACAGGAATATATCTGTAAAAATAAGCCATCTTCCAACTAGTCCTACGTATCAGAATTTGATCACTTTATGTGTCTTTATATCATCATGAAAATTTCACCTTGTAAAGTACCCCCTAATTACTAGTTCCTTCAGTATCTGAATTAGTAGTAGTAAATCTTAGTTAGAGAAACAGTATTACTGAATATAGAACAAGATTTAAAAAAAAATACCTAAAAAATGAATGTAAATAAAATAAATTTGTTTGTCAACTTCATTTTTAGTAACTCTGTTATTCAAACAAATATAGGACCTTTCTGTCGCTAGACTTAAAGACCGTAAGTATTACTGATTATTATCCCTTAACTACCATTGTTGGATTTTTTTGGACTCAAATAGTTTTTAATTTAATTGTTCACCACTTTAGCGCTGATGTGTGCAACCTAGTAGTAACTATTCCTAGTTGACTTTGTGCAGTGAATGTCTTAAGGACATTTTTCTAGGAGTTATTTAACCTCGGGGTCCAACAAGACCCCATAATAATTGAATTAGTGTTTTATTCAGCTAACTTCATACAATTTAAGTTCAGTTGAGCCTATTATCAATACATATTTAGTTACAATTTAGCCATTCTACTTTTATGTGATTAGTGAGTTGGTTCATTTTTTTTTAAATTTGACATTATTGAAGATTTTTAAGTCAAGTCCCAGCTTCTTTTAGCTTGATCTGTCAATTTTCCATTGACTTTTTATCTATGTGGGAGCCTATTCCGATATACTAAAGGGGGTGACCAGTACAGTATAAGGTTAACATTACTGTTAAAACCTCTAGTCAAGGCAAAGATTGTGCTGTATCTCACATAAAGGCAGAGTCCGTACGCAGCTACCGGCTCTCTTTAACTTATTATGTTACGTTTTTAAGTCCAAATTTATACGTACATTTTCAGAACTAATAACTTATTCGCACGATATAACATTGTTTATTATTAATGGCATTTATATAGAATACTAAGTACCTGCAACTATTCATTTTTTGAAGTTATACTTCTTTGCGCCCGTTAGACACTTTGGGATGGGATGTTGGTCGAGAAACCGCGTCATGCTGAAAAGTATGAACAAATTTTTAAGAACTATCGATTAATCGATTGTTAATCGAAGAAATTTAATCGAAGAAATTACTGATAATGATAATATAGGTGTATAATATAATAATGAAGTCACGTATAATATATTGAAGATAAATATATTGAATAATATTGAAAAATGTCTTATATTTCATTTATATATCCTGTCTGTTTGTGTGCGTGAGTGGGTGTATGAGAATGGCCAAAGAAGTATAACTTCCACCGTGTGGTCCGACGCACACCCAATTTTTTTTGTATTAATTTTTTGGGTAATAATTACCATAATAATAGATACATATTTTCGTTGTTATTATATAAGAGTACAAAAAGGTTAATGTGATCGCTATCCTATAGATAATAATCACGAATAGAAATTGATGAAAAATATGCAGTCAAAATAAATTTGAATCATAGAAAATTATTTAATTTATATGCCAGTAATTTAAGATGTTTGCCAACTCAATTAAAATCAAGTTAATTACAGCCCTGCCAATTTACGCGTGAGATTGACAGCCGATACAGAAAGTTTCCAGGTACCTTTAATAGCATGGAATATCTCGTGTCAGAGATTAGTTTTAAATACCATACATTGTTATAATTTTAATTATTGTTGTTTTGGGATTTTTATGGTTATTATTTAGCTGTTTGTTTTTAATTAACAAAACATATTAGGTGGATTTGGTTCATGCAATTTGTCTAGAGATGCTTTCTTTGTCATTTATAATGTATTTTAAGGTGGTATAACCAATTGATTCTGAATAAATAAATAAATGGTGGCATAAGCTAAATTAGTACTGTACCAAGTATTTATTTCATATTTTCCGAACAAAACATTAGTATAACTTTATTTACGTGAACTGTGGTAATGAATACCACCGTTGAATTAACACATTTTTGCGGTATAAAATACAAGACAGTTTCGTATTGTATCATGAATATCATGTCAACGGTGTCATAAATATTTGCACACCCTTGCTGGTTTACAACGTTCTATAGAAACTAATAAGGTTCTTTCTATACATTTAAATTTGAATTCGAATATATTTAAATAATGATTCATAATAAACGGTTTCATATATTATGACTATTGACTAATAAGCATTATAGGGAAATCTTTCACCATAACACTACATAGTGTCCATCTAACGTTAGATGGAGATACAGAATTATCTCAATTCGACTGTAGTTTAAGGAAAATAAAATCAATGTTATTATAAACATGAATTTCATAGACGGCTCAGCAATAACTATTAATTTTAATAAACATATGGTTTTAAAAACAATCTCTCGTAATACTACATATGTTAGAATTCTTGATTAACTTTTTTTGTGGAGATTGCAGGCGACAGGTTCTATACTTCGTCCTCTTAATACCAACATGGCGTACCAGACTAGAGAAATCTGGGGTGTCCATTATGGGTGGTAGTCAATGTCCTGATGTTGTGCAGGAGAGAGCACTGAGTATTGGGATTGTCAATTATCTTAAAATCAGACCACTAATACGTGGTTTGAAATCAATGTGACGTTATAGATCCCTTAGCTATTAGGCTATTGGGCTATCAATTAGAGTCTATTTTAAAATAGACATTAGTATTCATTTTTTCAGCTGATATAAAAAAGATAAACAATCTTGAGTAAGTGATGTTAGAATGAAACATCCGTCTTCAATATCACCTCGGTGACTAACTCAGTAACATTGTCTGTTAGGAACTCTAGTTTTACCAAGGACTAATGGAATTCTTGAGGTAGATCGTTTGTCAATTTACTAGCAGGTTTGGACACCTCATTTGCATCTTTAGTACACTAAACAAGTACATAACAGTTGAGTGTATTTGTGTTCTTTTTTTCATTTACAAAAATTAAGTAATAATTGACGTTTTGGTCATTTTCAAGTTGAGAAAATATAAAAAATATAAACATTTATGATCAACGTATCAACTCAGGTAGATACTTTAAAATTATTCATCTTGAGTTGAAAGACAAAGACACATTCATAAAGTGCTAAGTCTATTCAAAACACATTTTACATCCTATTAAAACATTTTACATCGTGATAAAGAGAACTACACAATACTGTATAGTAATTTTAAATTAAATTTATATATATATATATATATATATATATATATATATATATATATATATATATATATATATATGATCATAATGTAAGCTTAAAAGGGTTACTATTTTTCTGTCTCAAAGTGACTGGTGATTATATTATGTACATTATGAACTTTAATGGTAGTTAATTGTAATGAAATTCCTTACATTAGGGGTGCATAGAAGTGTAGTTGGATTTAAATGTGAATTGATAATCGAGACATTGTCTAAAATTAACAATATTTTTCACTATACTACGTAATCTAAAGGAAGGTTTTTAATGTTTTTCATTTATTGTGTCTCCATTGGCATATATATTTTTGTTAATTGATTACTAACAGTCAATCAATTCATGCAGGCTGCATTACTGTTTTGTAACTATGGGTGTTTAGTGCCCATGTATATAAGCTATTTTATATTAATTATTATTATTTCTACCACTTGAAGGTAATTTAATTTATGAAGGGTAAGTTTGATGTATTAATTGAAAAACATACAAATTTTAAAATCTGTCAAACAACTAAATGTTATATTAAATTGAATATGATATTTAATTTACTAATTTTGATTTATCTGGTTATTGTCAGAAAGAAATTTAAAATATTTGCAAATACTAATACCAAATAATGCAGAAAGACTAAGCAAAATAACATAATTATGCCTTGAGTCACATGACATTCGGATTACTGGTAATGATTTCCAGACAACTGTGCTTTTTTTATCTGCATGATAAAATTATTTCAATTCTAATTGAATAAGTTTGTTGTTAGTCCTTAATATTTTAATTTTACTACAACTTACCCAAAAAATGATCGTTTATAATGACTAAAGATTAAAAAGGTGGTCCAAAACTGAAGATAAGTACAGTATACCAATAATGTTTTCACAGCCCTTTGGCTTCTTTGCTAATCTCTTAAATCCATTATTTTATCATTCTAGGTAATATAATGTATATAGTAATGTTTTACCTACAACAGAAAATAGTACAGTTCACTTGTTAAGAGATAAAAAACGTTGTTCACAAACATGTGTTTTTTAGTTTATCTGAATTTTAACCACATTTTTCTAGAATTTAATTTTGAATTTATTATTTTTTTTTCTTTGAAAATGTGTAATCATTTACAATAACTTGTGTGAAAGTTAGACCTATGACTTTAATGTTAGTTAAAAATTACTATTATATAGAGATTAAACTTAATTTAGCATTGATTAGTAAGTTTGTTAATAGAGAACAAGCTTACTAATCAATATTTGTTTGGTAGGAAATTGAGTTTGTATGCAAAATATGATGAAGTGAAATAGAACTATTCCAAACTCAGTATTAATGACTTAATTTTCTATATGTATGATTGATGTGTAAAATAACGAATTCGAGTGAAATGAAATATCAATTAGGTCTCCCAAATGACGAGGTTGTTATAGGAACCCAAAAATGTTCTGGGTTCAAATGGTTTCATTTAATTTCCATCACCATAAAAGTTACACGATTCGTCTGCTGCTCGTTAATTAACACGTTATTAATATATTGTTTTTATTTTGTGAAATAATAGTTATATATTATAATTATGTTTTATTTAGGAGAATGATATTACAAAGTGAGAAGAGAAAAAAAATACTTAGATAATAAACTAATTTAGCTATTAGATGCTTTCCAAGCTAAGAAAAAGTCCTTGGTTTGATAAGGATGATCGTCTGCATATATAAATTTTCTAAATTTATTAGTGATTGGGATGCCAGCTGTATACACGTTATAAAATTGGATCAAGTACAGACTCCTGTGGCAGACCATCCTTCTGCTGTCTAAAATATCTTTTTTTAGAATGAGATAAACTTTTGTGAGCCTAGAACTTTAATAACAAACATTTTCTCCATGCTGTATTATAAGCCACTCTGAGATCAGCAAAAGCTATAGATGTGTTAAACTAGTTTTCAAACCAATTCTCGATAAATAATGTTAGAGCAATGATCTGGTAGCTACAACTTCGACCAGACCAAACACCAGCCTGCTCAGCTGGAACAATCGAATCAAGAATGGGTGAGATTCTATTGTAAACAGTCTTTCCAGTAACTAATAAAAATACTAAGAAGATATATAGGGAGATAAGTCAGAGTCTTTGCAAGGCTACAGAGCAGCTACCACTTTTGACACATAAATGCTTCTAACAAATCAGCTGTAGCTGGTATCTTATTTCAGACTGTTTGAAGCCATCGTTTCACTTTGTTACCATCATGCATTAGAAATTCCAAAAGATACCGTCAAGACCTGCTGCTTTCCCTGCTGGTATAACGGAAATCTCCCTATCTATATCTTCAGCTGAAATGTCTGGATCCACTTAGATCCATTAGCAGAAAAAACCTACCTGGACATACAACCTGCACCATCTGTTGGAGGCTATAGAAACTACTACAACAAGCTTTGGCACTTATATCCCTTAGTAGGATATTGGTGTTGGCACATAGATTCATTTGTAGTGAAAAACAAAAAAAATTCAAAAATGGCACTTAGATCCTTTAGCAATTCTACTCTTCAATTGTATTTAGCTTGTAAAGCACAAGTTTTTCAGAATGATGGTCGAATTACTTCGATAAGCTGACTATCTGTTTAGCTATATTAGAAGAATTTAGCTATATCGGATAGTCCCTTTCAAATATTGCGTAGCATTAAAGTACGTTATATTTATTACAGCGTACTCAGAAAAAAAAGTTAAACAGTTTCAAAGAGAGTTTGAATTATTGACCTGTGCCAGGTACATATGTTATATTTTGTTGGAGTTTAATTTTTTAAGTACACGTACTATTAATATTTAGAAATTTTTCAATAAATGCACTCAGTAATGAGGACAATTCAATTATTTTAGTGTCCAATTTTTGTATATGAATATGAAAATACAATAATGAAAATGTTTTTGTAGTTTGGGGTTTATCCTTAATGTTCTGTATTTAAAATAGACAGATTTAAAGAGATTGCATGCATTTTGTAATATAAGAGCTACAATTCCGTTATACGAATAAACTAAAATATTTGTACATACTGATTGATGATAGTGTTTTTTATTTGTATGCAGCGTTCTTCTCTAATCTAAAGATTAATAACATAAACAGTATTGATTAAATTTAGCACTACATAATTCTTTTACTTGAAAATTTATTGGCAATTATTAGTCATAATATAGGTGTTTTAAATAGTCACAATATACATTTCCTCTTAGAAATCCAAATAATGAAAAACACTACCTTGCAATAAGCTTCGATTTAACCTTTGCTAAAAAATATCCTTAATCGCTCTGCTTGTATTTTAAACTTAAAATACTTAACTCTACTTGCTTATTTTCATAAATATCATAAACCTAACCCTTTATAAAAATGTTATCCCAAGCATAAGTCATGAACTAAAGCACGTTAGATTTAGATTTATAGTTTTTAAATTTATATACTTTTCCAGTGTGCTTAATATTTTATTGAATATTTATTTTCATTTTGAACTCATACTTTTTATTTTTATTTTGAAGTTTGTTTTGTAGAAAATATTTAATTACAGTAGTTTAAAAAATAAAATAAGATCATACGGAAACACAATAACAAGAGAAATAATTGGATGTTAAAAATTAGCATACCCATTTTACAGTTGACACTCATTCTTAATTATGTAAAGTAGGAGATAATGTAAATAAATAACGTTTCAAAAGTCCCATTTTTACTACGTAATAAATGTGGAAAAAATAAAACTTTAATATACTCAAAATAAGAAATATAAAATATGTATATTAAGTTAAAAGACTGATTATATGGACAAAAACCTGTTCATAAAATTATAGTATATTATTCTAGTATAAGACAATTAATTTTATACGTGAACGTATTATAAAAACTTCATATTTTGCAACAAGTATATGGAAACAGTAGTTATTTATTATACGAAAACTGATGTAGCTAAAGCAAATCGGTAATTTGAGAGATGGATATTTTAACTAAAATGTTATTAGTTAAATATCGATTAAAATTGTTATTACTACTATAACCAAGGACCACTCTATATGCCAAGTCGTACTTCTACCATAGTTTAGCAATGCAAAAATTACTTTATCACGCCCAATAGTAATAGTCATAGAGCTTCAAATTTTTTCACAACTCAAATGCAAATTTGTTTTATGTTTGCTTATAGATGTTTTGTTTCGTACCGTTCTGTCAATACTAAGACTTCATCTACTATATTTCTTCATACATTTTCTAATTTTACAATGGTTCTTTCACAGTAATAGAATTTCCACCGTACATTTTATGTAGAACATCGAAAATCTTTCTTGTCTTGTACTTTTTTCTTTAAACATTTCGTGAAGTTATTTCAAGTAAATTTATTTAAACGCAGTTTAACTACAATTAAATATATTCTTACGAATTACAATAAATAATTAATTATTATCTGAATTAAATATATTTAAAATGTGTTCAATAAAGTTGTCTTTTATACTTATAAATGATTCAACCATTTTGTGAGATATCTTTACCACTAGCTATTCTTGTTATATACCAATATGTTCAAAATATTAATTAAAGGACAAATAAAATTATACATTATTAATCTACCGTTACTAGGCCTACCATGCATTTTATTAAGTATGTTATTGTGTATAAATTATTGATTAGTTGGTGATTTAACCTCTTTATTTTGTTATTTCTTCTTTTTTAATTCTTTAGGTTAGTAGTTTTGTATTAATTGACGAGTCACCAGTTAGTAGCAGATTATCTGTTTAACACTAATGTAATTTTCTGTGACAATAAACCATTTCATTTCATTTCATTTCATTTCATGCACACTTAAATACAGTTTTTATACCCAACTATGATTTATCACTATTAATTTTATCTTTTATATCAAGAGTACTTATGAAATCCAAAAATGAGACTCTAAGGTTTATGAAAACTACGAAACTAATTTCAACTCAATTTAATTTCTAGATGTATTCTCTGGTTTTTTAAGTTTGTCTTATTGACGTGAGGCATGAAACCCCTGCAATACCCGTGACAGCTCAGTATTCATTTATTAGGAAATAATAAGTAATCATTTTTAAATACAGTTATTTTCATAATTGTTCGTATTTTATCTCATATATTTGCAAATCATGATACTAAAATCTTATAGGACTCGTGGAAGACGAGTGTCATAAAATCCCACCGTCAATATATTGTACCTTCAGAAACACACGTTCTGATAAGAGCATGTAAAATGTTATGCTTCGACATGTTCTTCTATATGCTGCTGGATGAAACTATATGTTTTATTTGAGTAATATGTTGGAGATAACAATTCATTTCATTTAACCTCTCTATCTTGAAGTATGTTCATAAGACAGTCAATATTATATGTATCGTCATAACAATAATATTTTAAAGAGATATTTATTAAAGAATTAAATAGCTATGTTTTATTCATTATTAATAATAATAACTAATTATTCATATAATTTAAAATTATTTGTCCATCTTGAATCATATTATTATTCATTATAAAAACATTTTCTATACGGTTATATACTTGTAATAAAAACATGAGCCACCAAAACTTCAAAACATGTTGTTGTTTTACTTTAAGTACAGTTATAGTTTTTACGATTGTATGGAAGTAGCTCTGTTATTAATTGATTGTACTATTTTTGAATGCATAACTCATAAAAGCAGAACTATTAATTTTCACAAATATGTCTAATTGCAATGCATACATATTAAAATTTAATGAACAATAAATAATAATTATACTATTTATATTTTAATCTAATACCATAAAGCCTAAATAATATAATCCAAACCTTAGGTGTATGATATAAAACAAACATATTATTTAAAATAACACACACACATATATATATATATATAATATATATATATATATATATATGTATATATATAATAAAACATAGCGTAACATTTTTATTCCTAAACATTAATTACTTTTATTAAGCAAGTTTTATTTAGTTAATCGACCACATTGCTTAAAGTACATACATTTATGTCAAAATAAATCAGTTTGTGAGTATCGTCATTCATTAATTATGTTTCCGTAAAAGTTAAGTATATTATGCAAATTATTTTAGTGATATGTTAATCACACTTATTATTCGTATAGTTTCTGGTAAAACTATTATGTATGTTTATCAACATTTTATAATTTTTGTTGGTACAATTGATATTTTCCCGGACTAATTTTTACATGCTGATTTCCTTAAATAAGAAGCTAGGCTTATTAAAAATAATGTTCTATATACTAAAGCAATGTTATATATTTTTATTCTAAATTGTTATTGTAAATCTAAAAGTAGCCTTTTTTATATAATCTTTTGTACTACGTATGATTCATGTCTTACCTAGTATGATTTTTAAAACGCGTTACCCAGGATAACGATCTTAACATTTTGGGTGTTTCAATAAGATGAAAAATTACTTCAAACTATGATATAGTGAGTATTTCTTGATTAGAATCACAAATTAATTATGATTTTATCTAAAGGAAGCTTTATCACTCACTTAGACTTCAAATTATATGTGCATGAAGTATGATACAAATCCTGTTATTTCATAACAGTTATACTACTCATTATTGCTATTTGTTAAAATTAAAAAACACCTAGTACAGTATTATGTTGGTTGTGACTGTACATAAAGTGCAGCATAACTTGTTAATTTGTCATAAGAAATATTTAGTTTTAAAACTGGGTAGTTGTTTCTTAATATTTATGGTAACTGGTAACCCTATATTTTGAAAATGTTAGTAACATATAAATGATGTGCCATGTTATGAAATGAAACTAGGAATCACATTTTAAAGAGAAACATTCATATAATTTCAAAGCAGTTATGAAATAAATAAACAACATTTATTAATTTATATCGTATCGTATAAACGTGAAGTAGAACCGTAGTTTAAAAATATACACAATAATAATATGACCTCCCATATATTTTTCTTATTTACAAATGTTAAAATGTAAAATATGGATTACTAAAAAAAATAGAACTAAGATTTTATCAATTTATTTAAATTTGAAATCTTAAAATACATTAAAGTTCAACATTACAAATTGTTGATAAGGAAACACTCAAATCTTATTATTTGAAACATGTTAATGTTTTCATATTATTGCCGAAAAACTATGAATTCAAAATTTTCATAAGACATGTGTATTTGACATTTTATTACTTAATTAGTTTATTTGTTTCGATATGTATGTATATACACAGTTATGGAAGTATAACTGAAGATGACAATTTTTTAATATGAAATGAACAGAATAATACTAACAAAACACGTAACAATTGGATAAGGTATTGTAGTATTGTCATAATGTTTGCTTACTGACGTGTTTTGAAGGCTAGTCTTTACTGTTTATACGTAATTTAAAATTATATAATTGAAAAATTATCATTAGGTCTACTTTTATGTTTTGTAATAGTTAAACTATTTCAAGTAATTGTGAAATATATTAAATTATTTATAAAAATACTCGTACATTTTTAAAAGAAAAAGAACCACATTATAATATTAGAGGTAAATTTTTTAGTATATAAAGATTAATCAAATTTAAAATGCTTTAAACTATAGTACCTTACACCTAATATCAGGAATTTAAATGTGTGTGAGTGTGTTTTTATAATTTGGTATTATTGACTTAAAAAAGACAGAAAATCTGTAATTTTCTATACATAATATTAGTAGTAATTTAAACACTACGCCTGACCTTGTCGTATATGTATATTTAGTTCGTTGCCCTACTACATAGAGTTAACATCCTGTTTGTTTATTAATGACAGCTCCGCAGGAAACAGCGATACACTATCAGGGAATGATGGATAGATGCATTCCTGACTTTCAGCCATAAAGTATATACAATTATAATTTTTACTAAGTTGAGAATTGTAACGTTCCACAAAATATAATTGAAACTTTGTAACAAAGTCTTCAGTAAATAAAGTACTATGTCAAATGTTATAGGATAAAAACGTTTTCATAATAAATAACATAGTTTTAAACTCCACCCTAAAAATGCTAATGTCTCATAAAATGCATTGAAGACGTTTAGAAATACTGAATTATCTTTAAGACAGTAATTTTCATCACATCATTTATTTTAATCCATCATATGATAAAAAAAATTACGTATATTTGTTAACCGTTTCTTAAAATCCATATTTTCTAGCCCCTGAGCTGCTTATAAGACTAAATTAAATAATTACCTTCATCAATCAGCTCATAAGTTCGTAACAAATGTTACAGCCGTTTCGACATCAAAGTGCCATCTTCAGACATTGAAGTTCAGCCATAAGGCGTCGTTAAAATATAAAATAAAAAACTGACACAAACAACACACACATTACGAAAACAAATTTTACTAAACAGGCCTGTTCCGAGACACACATTTCACGCACTCCAGTAGGATATTTTGAAGTTTTTTTCACGCACTTGAGTAGGATGAACTACTACTCGAGTGCGTGAAATATTTGTCTCGGAACAGGCCTGTTTAGTAAAATTGGTTTTCGTAATGTGTGTGTTGTTTGTGTCAGTTTTTTATTTTATATTTTAACGACGCCTTATGGCTGAACTTCAATGTCTGAAGATGGCACTTTGATGTCGAAACGGCCGTAACATTTGTTACGAACTTATGAGCTGATTGACGAAGGTAATTATCTAATTTAACCGTTTCTGTTTATTAAATTTACTATTTATATCATGTCCTTGAATTTAAGTAGCTAGTTAAAACAACTAAACAAATAATCACAATCAGATATGTCTCATATATTTTATCAGTTCTTTCCTAAATAATTTAATTTGCCAAATGTCATTGTTTGAACTTTGGTTCATTATCATTGGCTACTACGTTGATAGCTCGCAGTGCTATATTTTCCATCAACTTATTAGTTTATTTCATTAGAAACAACAAACTCAATGGTTTTTTGATGAAATACAGTGATATTATTTTATGGCTAGACCATTAATGTGAAAAATAAATGTTGAAGTGTCGAGGAAAATTACCACTGTAGATATATAATTCTACAGAATTTTCTAAATGAGTTTTCTTTTTATTTCTTGGTCAGTTGATCACGCTTTATACAAGAATAATTGTGAGTATCAATCTTGTTAAGTGTGTTTGTTCTTAAAAATTATTCTGGCTTTAAGTAATTCCTATATAATTTTATCAAATATTACGAAAAGGTTAGGTACATTTTGAAACTACGGGTATGAGCAAAAATATTTCCCGAAATTGATGTTATTCCTTTATTATTAAACGATACATATATATTAGTTTCCATTGTACTTGTGGCAATAGTGTTTTATTTTCTATTTTAAAGTTGGTAAATAATCATGTAAATCATTTTAAAGTGAAATTAATATTCAGAAGTAAATGTGAGTAAACCATTCAAGTTACACAATATCAAACAACATTATTGAGAAAATAAGAAAATAAAAAAAACCTTGTCTGTATTCATGGAATTCATGTGAACATTTATTTTATTGCACAAAGACAAACCAACTCTGAAAAAAGACAGGCTATTCATTCAAAGGATTTAGTGTAAAAATTCTGTAATCCATAGAAGTATGGTGTTCATAAACTTCGTGAGTCCCGGATTTACAAAAAATTAATTAATAAACCTGAAACAATAGAGAGAGGTAGACTAACAATACTGTAAAATATCGTTGGCCACATGTAATAACCCATAACAATAAAAACTATATACTTACAAAATATATTACACGAAAATTGCATCACGTTATGCAATTACTTTTTATGGTAATGTTGTACAAAGACTCTTATTTAAATAATTTGACAAATATTTTATGTAAAGTTTACAAATATGTTTATTTAAAACGCACTTATTTTGTTTGAAACACAAGGTTAGTAATTTGAAAGCTGTGAATGATATGACAAATAGTATATTTACTATGCGAAAGACTATAATTAATTTGGGTAAGACTACATAAAAAAATATTAGATTTTTTTTCATTTCATACTTGGTAATTAAAAAATTATTAACTAATTAAGAGACAAAATCAATGGAACGTAAATGTATTAACATATAATTCAACTAAGCGTAATGTTTCAATACTCAATTAGATGGTTTTCATATAACTTTCTTTTATATGTGTACTATCTACTTATTGGTTTTCTTAAATTTAACATCGTTTGAGGAGTTTAGATATTAGTTGGTACAATTCCTGTCAAACAGACCCAATGTTGAATTATTACTGCAAGTTTCAGAGTTTAGACTCCACCTTCAGGTTAAAAATAAAATTTTCTTAAGTAAAAAGAAATGTTAATACAAGCAATAACGCAATGTGCATACATGTAAAACATGCCTAATATTA